>CANTUT010000332.1:7500-80000 GCA_947687605.1 Reutealis trisperma | reverse complement strand
ACTTTTGAAATTGAAGCCTCTAGAATATATGGGTGAAGTTGACCCTACATATTTCCTTGAGTGTATAGAAGACAAGGTTTGAATTTTAAGGGTTTCTAAAAGGACGACATTTAAGTTTTTTGAGTATCTTATGAAAAGGGATGCGAATGATTAGTACAAGAGGAGCATTTCTAAGATACCTAAGAAGACTGAGGAGATTAATTGGGAATGATAGAAAGAATTGACTACTAATGAGTTCTTACCCGAGAGTGTAAGAGAAGCTAAATTTATGAAGTTTGAGAGATTGGCATAAACTATTAACATGTTTATTTTGAAGTATGATAAGAAATTTTGAAGATTGAGCAAGTTCGCCCATGCTGTTGTACCAGATGAAGCCGCTTTTATTTAGAAGTTCAGAAAGGGTTTATTACTAATATTGTTCAAGGTATTAGTTACTCATAAGTTTGACACCTATTTTGAAGTTATGGATAAAGCAAGAATGATAAAAAACTAAGAAATTAAAGTTAAAGAAGCAAGGGAATAGAAGAAAAAGGCTAAAGTTGAAACCTCATCAAGGTAGAGTAAAGTTGACGGTGAGGTGAAGAGTATGGATGCCACCTAACAGTCATAAGGTAATCTAAGAAGTTAGCATGGAAGATCTCAGTCTAGATAGAGCCCATCTAAATTGACTCATTAAGAGAGTTATAGTGCAGCTAATTTTGCTCCATCTAGGGCTTCTACACCTTCATGCTCTACATGTGGGAAACCACATAAAGGATAATGTAATAGAGAGATGGGTGCTTGTTTTGGTTGTGGATAGCCGAGGCATTATGTGAAGGATTTCCCCCAAGGATAGCAGCTAGACCATAGGCTTCCCAGTCTAAAGTTTAGTTAGAGGGAGCTGGTAGCACTGGCAGGTCAAGGATTTAGTGGTAAAGGTATCAGAAAAGCTATTGGACAAGCTTTAGGATAGGCTCCCATGGGTAGAGGCAAAGGGAGAGTGTTTGCTTTAGTACAACATGAGGCATTGGCCTCTAACATAGTGGTTACATGTACCTTTCCTATCCAAGCTATTGATGTAAGAGTTTTGTGTGATTATAGGGTGACCCACTCTTTTGTTTCATCCTATTTTGCTAAGAAACTCTCGATGATGTGTGAATCACTTGAAAGTCCTTTGATTAATTCTACTCATTTAAAGGAAAAGATTGAAGTGTAACATGTGTTTCCCTCCTATATTATAAGTATAGTTGGTAGGAAGTTAGAGGTAGATTTGGTATAGTTGTCTATGTTAAAATTTGATGTGATTTTGGGAATGGATTGGTTGGCTAAAAGTTATGCCATTATAGATTATTTCAATAAGAAGATTGTGTTTAGACCATCTTTAGATGAGGAGTTTATATATAAAGGAGAGAGAACTGGAGCTCTCTATAATTTGACTTCTGCCATTGAGGCAAGGATACTTCTAAAGAAGTGATGCCAAGGGTATTTGGCAAACGTTAAATATCTTGGTGTTGAAGTGAAAAGTTTAGGATAGATTCCCATTATTAGTGAATTCTCAGATGTTTTCCCTGAAGAGTTACTAGGATTATCATCAGAGAGAGAAATTAAATTTGGTATTAAGGTTGTTACTAGGAACTAATTTGATTTCTAAACCAATATATCATATGGCACTGTGAACCCTTAAATTTATACCTCCAAACAACTGGCACTTGATTACAAATTAGTAGAATCAAACTGGGTTTAATTCAGAGCTGAAACAGATGAGAACGGAGTAAAAAATGATGGGCAGTCTCACGGTGGCTACATAGAGCACTTGTGACCTCACAGATCCTGTACGAAACCACAGAGTGCAAAATTACACAGGTCCTATGAAGCAATGCTTTGCTCTGTGCATTTCGTGTGGTCTCGAAGTTGCTCTGTGCGGTTCCTAAAGTGTCCTATGCAGTTTTATGCATTAGGAAGCGAATCCCACATTGAAAATTCACCATTTTTGCTCCTAACTCTCTCCTTATAAAACCAATGCCTCCCTACCTCTTTTCCACACTCAGAATTGCTTAATAAACCTAATTGATTTCAAAGCAATCAATATTTTTTAAGGTTTGGTCTGAAAGGATTGAACTGTTTAGTTTAAAATTTTATTTTATTTGGGTGGTCATTTTGAGGTAGCTCTCCTCAAATCAGTCTGAGGAGGTCCCAATAACATCGTCCAAGTCTTCGTTCTAAGGTTGTTGTTCTACAGAGTTGAGAAGGTGGAATTACAATCCAGTTGTTTGCTTTATCAGCCCTACGTCCCTAAGTCTTGTCTTCGTAAGGTGTTTATTTTCTTTTTCTTTTGTTTTGTTTTAATGTTTATTTTGTTTTATATTTATTTTGTTTGTCTATTTTGTTATTTTTTTCTTAGAATTGCTTAGATTGTTCTTTTCATTTATTATTTCTTTGTTTTGCATGTTTTATCATTTTCTTTCATTATTTTGAGGCATGTTGATTAGAATTAGATTTAATTAACTTGTTAAGCAATTTGAATTGATATATCTGCTTGTTAATTAAAACTTGACCTAATTAACAACTTTGTAATTAATTTGATTTAATCAATCAACTCGCCTTTTAATCAATGAACTAAAACATGATAAAATGGCTAGGCTAAACTAACCCCTTCGCAAGAAGGGCAAACTATGTAGATCTTGATTCCCATTCAAAGGGATACGTAGGCTTGCTTATTTAAAGCATCAAATCCAATTTAAATAAAATATAACCTTTCTCTTGTATGTTACTTTATGAATCAGTTCTTTTATTTGCAATATTTGCTTTTGGTTTGTTTTCTTTATTATAATATTGATTTTGTCTTTTTTTTGTATTATTTTTCTTTAGTAATTGCTTTAGAATAATTTTGGGGAATGTTTGGCTTTCCTAGAACCCATAAGGGCTAAAGGAAGTATCCCCTATTTTGGTTTTGAATTATAAAGTTAATTCTTTTACTTCATTTGCTTTATTACTTTGAATGAATATTTATTTATTTGTTTATTCATGCATTATATAATTGTTCATGCATTATGTAAACTATTCATAAAATTTAGTTTAAGTCATTTTATATTAAATTTGTCAAACTAATCATTTTTCTAAATAAACCAAAAACCTAGTCCTCGAATCCTCTTTGGTTTTGAGGCTAGTGATCTTTTCCTCTGGAATATTAATTGGAGTCAATTTGGGTTTTCCCTTAATCTTTTCCCAAATAAAATAAAGTTAAGGTGACGACTCTTTTCAAAATCAACCTATCTAAACTCAAGGGTTTCATAGTGAGTTCAAACCCTAATTAGCATTTTGATCCCACTTAGCAGATTGGACCGATGCTCGGGCAAGGCCTCACAGCTAGCGACTCCACTAGGGGTCACCTTTTTTTTTTAACAAAAGAAATAAGAGGACTACCAATTGGTTTAAATCAAAGTTTGACACTTTTAATATATAAATGACTTTCATGCATTATTTGTATTGGCTCCTTGCCTTTCAACCTAGATTTCTTAGGAAAACAATAGATAGAAAGTAACATCAAGTGGGTAACCCTCCTTAGGTCTATTCACCGATAGTAAAATCATCTACCCTGTGATGAATCCTTTGATCCTTTTAAAGGTGTAATGAGCATGCACATACAATTGGACCCATGCAAGGCTTCTTGACTCATATATGGTTAGGTATATCGCTGCTCTAGTGTGACAGGTACCCAAACAGAGCCACCTTTACCTTTTCATGTAATGAACCTAGATCAAACCTTAGGTTGTATGTACCATAATTAAAACCTTGCATCTTTGCATTCTTATGAAATATTTTCCCCATGCATATCATGCATCCATATTGTATAATAAAATATGCATTCATCTCTACTATAGGTTATACCTTAAACTAAAGAAGGGTCACATACTCACTTTCCACTTTTAGCCAAACACCTTCACTTCTAAACCTTAAACACTCTATCTTTGTCTCAATCACCTTTTTTCCCTATAAACCTTGAGCCATCACCCACACATACTTTGCCAACCTAATCATCAACACCCTACCCTAAGCTCAATACCTTTAGCCCAACACACTACCCTAAGCCCAATACCTTTGGCCCAACACACTACCCTAAGCCCAATACCTCACTACCTTTGGCCTAATACACTACTCTGAGCCCAATACCTTTTGGTCTAACACAATACCCTAAGCCCAGTACCTTTGGCCCAACACACTATCCTAAGCCTAATATCTTTGGCCTAATACACTACCCTAAGTCTAATACCTTTGGTTCAATCTGATACCTTAAAACCTGAGACCTTGACCTATGCAACCTTAGGAAATCCTCAAAAGCCCTAAATGTAGTTAGCTCACAACATCAATGGGAGACTTTATCCTCAAAGTTTGCATGTCCATATTCCTAGTTCTTCTCCAAGCACTTACCTTAATTCTTTGGTTTGGTTCATAAGGTACCAATGGCTAACCTGTTTGACATGAACGCCCTAACCACACTTATTACTAGCCTTCTTAAGAAGCATGAAGAGCATTTTCAAGCTGTCCTAGTTGCTCAACAGATCCAATTTGAAGAAAACATAAAGGAACAAAGGCAAGCCATCATTGAGGAAGTTTGAGCCCTAATTAACCAAGCAAATCTTAATAGAAATAATCTCAACCACAATCCAAACTAGACCTATCTTGGGAAACCTACTAATACTTAAGTCCTAAACACCTACTCTAGATCTTCCTCTCTCCTAGATCCTTTTCAAAGCAGGGAAGTTTTCTCTCAGGATACCAAATTGCTTATGGATAAACTTGAAGCTATGGAGAAAACCATCAAATCCCTGAAGCACCATAATGACTTAATTGATATGGATAGCTTGATCTTGTTCTCTAATGCCAAACTACCTCCTAAATTCTGAATGCCCGAGTTTGATAGATTTGATGGAACCATATGCCTTAGAACTCATCTGAAGATGTATATAGGAGTAATGAAACCTATGGGACTTAGCGATGAGCTCTTTGCTCAAATGTTTCAAGAATCGCTAACCGAAGCTACTAGGAGATGGTTTCTTGCACTAAACAAGAGCCAAAAAAGAACGTAGGATGATATTTGTCATGTCTTTGTTAGACATTATCATTACAAGACTAAAGTAGATGTCACTAGGCATGATTTGGAGACCACAAAGCAACTTTTAGATGAGTCATTCTCCATGTTCCTTACTAGGTGGAGGGATAAAGCTGCTTAAATGGTAAACAGGACAACTGAGCAAGAATAGGTAGATATCGTTGTCAAGAATCTACTTCCAGCTTATCGAGCTCACTTGTTAACCCAATACCTACCTACCTTCAGAGCTTTGTTGCAACTGCATCAAAGGTTAAAGATTGTATCCAAAGTAAATCATTTCAAGTTAGATTCCCCACCACCAACCTGAATAGTAATGAAGAATCTATATCTAACTCAACCCCACCTTACCTTAGCCCTAGAAGGCATGTCATGGAGTAGTTCAAGTTTAGTTAATCTGACTTGTCTAATATTGAATTCTAAGTCTAAGCTTGAGTCCGAGTCTAAATCTCCAAGTCTGGCATCTAATTCTAAGTCTAGGTCTGTTATCTTTTTCGTGTATTTTGTGTCTGCTGTGTCGGTCCCTTTTTGTCATCTTGTAATAAAGTTTTCTTTATAGTAATGCATCTACATTTTCTTATTAGTGCATTTATTTTCTTATCTTCCTTTTATGTCTGACATGGATGAGCTTACAAAAAAAAAAAAAAAAATAGAAGAAGAAGTAAGAAAAGAGAAAAAAAAAAGAAAAAGAAAGAAAAAAAAAAGAGAAGAAAAAGAAAGAGAGAAATGAACAAACAGTCAAATCCACCATAATTAGCACATGCTAGAATTTGAGGTGCCATTAATAATTGCACCTAAACTAAAGAAGGTCAAATGATCAAATAGTTGAAGCATAAAGAGCAAGTACATGTAATTACTTGTTACACATCGGGTAATCAAATGGTGTACCTCAATAAGGGGCAACAAGTTCAGAGAAGATCTTTTTCAAATCTAGAATTCAAAGGCCAAAGTCCTTCAAAATGGAAAAAAAAGGTAGCAGGCCAAACCATGGTGGAATTTTCTTCCAAATTTCATTAATTCAAGCTTGCTAGGTTGAAAACCCAAAAGGGTGGCTTAGGTAAAAGTTAGAGTTGATAGAGAGAAAGAGAGAGAGAGAAAGCTCATCCAAGTCATCTTCCCTCATGTCCAAAGTTGTCATCTTCAATCAATCCATCTCGTCTCATTTCTCCCAAGTCATCCTTCCTCACCAGAGGTTCATTCTCTAATGATATACTATCTTCTATGTCTTTATCCTATAATGGGGGCATGTCTTTCCAAAACGTCATCATCTGTTGTCAATCCATCCCATTGTTTAGCTCAAAAAGCTAAATCTCCATTCTATCATGTCCTTATCACTTACTAGGGGCATAATCCCCAAGTCGTCTCTTCTCATTAGTCCTTTAGCCATTCCTAAGGTCTTTTTCTTTTAGTTAGTGTGTCATCTATGTCAAGTCAAATCAATTAAATGTCACTCCAAGAGTCTCTTTAATCTCAAACAGTAAAGCTTGACTTGCTCTTTTCCATGATTCATGCTACAAAAAGCAAAGCCATACAACCTCTATGTTCTTTTCAGAAGTTTCAGCCTACCTTTAACCCATTCTTGAACTTTTCTATCCTAAGCCTTATTGCCAAATCATACCATCATTTTAAGCTCAAACACCATACCACCATTATCTTGGCAAAGTCTTATCATAGGTAGAACCAAAAATCCTAATTCTCTTAAGACTCATCATTTTTGAATCTAGTCGAGGCATATATCCCAAAGCCTATCATCCTCAAGTTGATTAAAAAGGACAACCAGTCAAGGCCCATCGCATGCCTTTTTGGCAAACATCTCATTATCCTTGAAAGATTAAGCTTCATTAGCAAGATGTATAATCCCTGAGAATCAAAGTCTCTTAAGGCCTGCAAACCATTCTAATGCAAGCATGTGAAAGGGCAAACCCTTATCCATACACCTATGGTATCCTTGTGACCAAAACTTGTAGCACCATACCTGAGCCAAAGCCAACCATCCAAAGCACCCTCGTAGAAAACTATCCTTAACACCTAAAAGCCTTCGCTATAAAGCCTAAATCCAGAAGCCTTTGCCATGAAACCCACTCCCAAAAGCCTTCACCATAAAGCCCACTCCTAAAAGGCTTACATTTATAAAGCCTATGATCTTCTCTAAGGCAAAATCTAATTGACCCTTCCAAATTGATTGCCTAGCCTGGCCTTTTCCTCTAAGCCAAGATTAGCCTCCTAGGTCTAGCATCCCAGCCTGATCTCTTTGACATAGTCTTAAGGCAAAATTTGACCAAGCCTTTCGAATGAACTCACCAAAAGGCCATAACTTGACTGAGCCTCTAATATGATCTCTTATATAGCCAAACTAGACTAAGCTTCCAAATGACCTTAGCCAAGGCCAAACCTGACCTAGCCTTCTAATATGATCTCTCCTAAAGCCAAACTAGAAGGCCATAATTGACCAAGCCAATTGCCAAACCTATCCAAAGACTCTAGTATGAACTTCTTTAGAGACAAGCCCAACAAATTGACCTTCCCCAAAACTTGACCTAGCCTTTCGACCTAATTGTCTCCAAGGACTTGACCCCCCCAATCAAGCTTTCCAATTCAGCCTCAAACCAAAACTTCTTGTAGGCAAAACCCACCTAAGCCAAACCCACATAAGCCCAGCCCAACCTCTCCTAGCCATACCTGGCTTAAACCTGCCAAAGTGACTTCTTCCTAGACCGAATAACCAGAGACCAAATAACTAAGCTACCTTCCAAAAGTGGGGGCATATTTCTACCAGAAGCTCAGCACTCTCCTACTAAACTGATCATTCACAGGTTTAAGATATCTAATCATTGCATAGTTAGATGTATTTCATAATAGAACAAGTTGTAAGTTAGACTTCTGAATCAAAATGGATTATCTTTTTGTCAATTCCAACCAGATAGGGTCATCATCATTCTTGCCAGACAATATTTATCTCTCCATTGATTCCTACCAGATAGGGTCATCATCATTCCTACCAGAAATGTCCCAAAACTGACCGGACATTAAGGCGGACTTTCTAAAATTGACTGAAATCATTACTTTTACCAGATTTCACCAAATCTTCTCTTTCTCCAGTATTAAGGCCGAACAAATAGCCTTGATTTAAATCCTCCAGCATTAAGGCCAAATAGATAGCCTTGATTTAAATCCTCTAACATTAAGGTCGAACCAATAGCCTTGATTAAGATTTTCACTAGATCTTTTTTATCCTCCAACATTAAGGCCAAACAAATAGTCTTAATTGAGATTTCATCAAATCATCTTTATTTCTGACATTAAGGCCGAACAGATAGTCTTTATTGAGATTTACCCAACATTAAGGCCAGACAGATAGCCTTGATTGAGTTTTACCTAAATCTTCTTTATCTCTAACATTAAGGCCTAATAGATAGCCTTGATTGAGATTTATCCCATATCATTTTTACTTCTAACATTAAGGCTAGACAGATAGCCTTGATTGAAATATTTTTTATCTTATAACATTAGGGTCGAACAGATAGCCTTAATTGAAATTCACCAAGACCATTCTCACATCCAATGTCCAAGCCTGACTGATAGTGTGAACCCTCAAAATTACTCCTCCAGTCGACCATCTTTCAGTTACAAACCCATAGGATCAAACCGAGCTCGAATCAAAACTAAAACGGGCCCGAAAGGGATGAAAACAGGTCAACTGCATACGTCTGCCGTGCTGCCCAGAAGGTGGCACGCATTTTGTGCCGCCGGCAAGCTGGCACTTCTATCGTGCCACCATGGGTGGCACTAAATTGATGCCAGCACATAGGCGGCACACTTGCCGTGCCGCCTGAACGGCCGGCGCGTCGTCGGTGCTGCCCATGCCGCTGGCGACGCACCGATGCCGCCGTCTGTACTGTCGGAACCCCCTCTGGCAGCTCTATAAATAGAGCCTCCTCTAAGCTCATTTGGCACGACTTCTAATGCATTCCAACGCAATTCAAGAGATTTCAAAGCAGTTGAGACATATTTCAAAGCATAAATTCTTTTGTATACTAACTCACTTGTTGCTTCTAGATCCAAATTCCAAGTTTCCTTTGAATACAAGGTGCAGTTGAGATATGGAGCAAAGCTCGTTCCATTCATCAGAAAATCAAGAAAAGCAAAGGTATAATCCATCTTTATTTTCAAAATTCTAAATTCTGATCTAGAATTCTCTTTAGGTCTAAAACTGAAAAGATCTAAAAACTTATTAATTTAAGAATCAAAATTAAGTTAATAAGCAAACCAACACATTTTTAAAACCCCTCCTTTGCAAGAAGGGAGAACTGTGTGGGGTTTGATTCCTATTCGATAGGATATGCAGGCTGCCATTCTGAAGGGCATCAACTCCAAAATCTTTTTATCAATATTGTTTTCCTTTTTTTGCTTTGATTTATTTCTATTAATCTTTTGTTTATGATTTTATTTTTAATTTATTTAAGGGAATGTGTGCTTTTCCTAGTACCCATAAGGGCTAGAGGAAAGATTCTCTTTATTTCATTTGTTTTGATATTGTAATAATTAACTAGGTTTTATCTTGCTTATTTATTGTCATTCCATTTCATCATATATATATATATATATCTGTTTCATTCAGCATTATATTCCTGTTCATGCATACACAAAAATTCATTTTTAAGAGTTATTTTGCAATTTTAGTCAAACTAAAGAAAAATTATATTTTTCTTAATTGTGTAATTACCAAAACCTGATCCCCGAGCCCTCCTTGGTCACTCGCGGATTGGCGCACTTTTCCATTGGGATAAATCAAATTATTTTTGGAGTCAAACATGTTGGGTTTTCTTTAATTTTCCCAATTAAAATAAATAAATTAAAGTGGCGACTCACTTTTCAGCTGTCAAATTACAAAAATCAATTTTCTGAACTCACAGCGAATTCCAATCATGAAGTTTCTCCCGAAGAGCATTTAAAATCACAGCGAATTCCAATGGCGGATCGGACCAGTGCTCAGGCGAGTTGTCATAGTTGGCGATTCCACTAGGGACTTAAAAATCTTTTTCAAATAAAAGATAAAGTGGATTACTTTTGGTATAATACCAAGTTTGGCTTTAAAAGCAAAATAACTCTTTCATGCATCACTACATCGGACTCCTTGTCCAAAAACCCTAGTTTCTTAGGAAAACAAAGGATAGAAAGTAACATTGAGCGGGCAACCTTCCTTAGGTCTGCTTGCCGATAGTGAAATCATCCAGCCCATGATGCATCCTCTAATCCTTTTAGAGGTGTAACGTGTATGCATGTACCATTGGACCCACGCGAGGCTCCTTGTCTCACATGTGGTTAGGTATATTGCATCTCTAGTGTGATGGGTTCCCTTCAAACCACCCTAACCCTTTCATGTAATGACTCATAGAACCTTTCCTTTAGGATTGCATGTACCATAATACTGAAACTTGGTATGTCATTATCATCAAACCTTTTCTATTCATATATACATGTATGCATGCATAAACCTTACAAAGTTGGAGAGTTTTTAATCTCACTTAAACATTGCTAGTCCTAATCATAAACCCATGTCAACCCATGGTCCCAATCAAGAGCTGATATATTCCATGATCTTTATTCCATACCTAAGCTAGAAACTAACCTAGCTTTATCTCTCTATCCTAAAGGTTGACAAGATGTCTGTTGCCGGAGAAGAGACTACTACCACCAGAGCTGATGAGATCTTTGATGAGCTTTTTGCCAAACTCTCTGAACACCAAGAGACCATCATGAAGAGGCGAGAGGCCCTTTTTCAAGACATGCTGAAGGCCCAAAGGAGGGCTATCATGGAGGATGTTCATGCCATGTTGGAACATACCTCCCTGGCTCAAAACCCCACTGACCCGAAATCACTCAAATCTGACCTAAAACCCACCTTTTATCCTATCTATGGATCCACTTCCAGAGTTGAATCCAGAGACAAAGAACCTGCAAACATTGATATTATCCCACCACTACCAATCCCATCACCTGAGTTCCTCAAAAACAACTCACCAACAAATGTCACTTTTGCCTCCACTTCCCAACCTGTGGATCCTTTCCAAGGGAAGGAAGTTAATCCTGAGATAAAGGCCTGCATGGAAAAGATGGAGCGTATGGAAAAGATGCTACTGGGAATGAAAAAGAAAGAGAATTTGGTTGATACAGAATCTTTAAGCTTGTTCCCAAATGCAAGGGTTCCTCCCAAATTCAGGATGCCCGAGTTTGATAAATTTGATGGGACTACCTGCCCCAAGACTCACCTCAAAGCCTATGTGGGAGCCATGCATCCATTGGGTGTGGATAATCAACTTCTAGCCCAATTATTTCAACAATCACCAACCGGTACAGTTGTGAAGTGGTTTGTGGACTTAGATGTCGCCAAGAAACGGACCTGGGATGACATCTGCAATATTTTTGTTCAACAATATCATTACAACATCGAGGTTGATGTGATTAGAAGAGACCTCGAGACCACCAAGCAATATGCTAAGGAATCCTTCTCTTTGTTCCTTACGAGGTGGAGGAAGAAGGCTTCTCAGATGGTAAACCAACCTCCTGAAAATGAGCAAATTGACATAATTGTCAAGAATATTCTACCAGTTTACCAAGAAAGGCTACAGACTCAGTACTTGCCTTCCTTCAAAGTCATAATTGCCACTACTTCAAAAATTGAAGACTTGATTCAGAGTGGTCAGATAAAAAAAGAGACTGCATCAGGGTCAAGGTATAAAAAGCCCACTCATCAGGGTAATGTCACTTCCTCAACGAATCAGAAAGGGGGGGAAGTTAATGCTATGACTATTAAGAAGCCTATCCGGATTGAAAGGAGGCAGTTTTCTGATCTTGGGGGTGTGCCAATGAGTATTATCCTTAAGAAGTTACTTGAGGGGAATATGGTAAAACTCCTTGAGCCAAAACCAGTCCCCAATCCACTTCCTAAAAATTACAACCCACATGAGAGGTGTGATTATCATCAAGGACCTGGGCACAAAACAGATGCATGCAAGGCTCTTAGATACAAAATTCAAGACCTCATTGACTTTAATGACCTGATTCCACTAAAAGCCCGACCTAATATCAACACTAACCCTTTACCCAACCACATAGTCAATGCCATAAATAATCATGAGGGAGTTGACCTCGTCTCCTTGATAGAGTCAAGCCCTGATTATTGTTGTGTCCTAGACCTCACTAACCTAGTTGAGGAAATTGATACCATCACCAGAAGTGGCAGAGTTATCCAGAACCAACCAAGCCCAAACACTCAACCTACCCAACCCATACCTACACCTGCCGACAAGTTGAAAGGGATTCTTGAACCAGATAAACATCCCATTATTAAACAACTCAAGAAGACACAAGCTAACATATCAATTTGGAGTTTGATCCAATCTTCATATCCTCACCGCCAAGCTCTTTGCAAGGCGCTGAATCAATGCCAAGCTCCAATTGACATCACCTGAGAACCTTGTTGCTTCTATTACCTCTGCTGCTAAAGGGGTGTCTATCACTTTTAGAGAAATTGACATTCCATAAGGAGATCCTAACCACAACAATGCCCTTTACATCATAGTGGTAACATGGGGAAAGACTGTGCCAATGGTTCTTATTGATAATGGGTCAGCCTTAAATGTATGCCCTCTAAAGGTGGCAAGCTGCTTGGGACTGGAGGTTACTGATTTTACCCCTTCGGATCAGATTGTAAGGGTGTATAACAATACTAAGAGGGAAATCCTTAGGGTAGCCATCATCGATGTAACTATTGGGCCAACATCTTTCACCATACCATTTCAAGTGATTGATGTACCTTCTTGCTTTAACCTACTACTTGGGAGGCCCTGGATCTACCAAGAAAAGGCTATCCCTTCATCCCTACACTAGAAAGTCAAGTTCCTTTTCAGAAATGGGGTCGTGACTATTAAAGGGGACATGAATGGAAGACCAGACATTCCAAGCTCTGTTCCAATTCTCGAGATTCAGCCTGAGCTATCCTCCTATCCACTTTCAAGTTTCTCCTTCATTTAGTACATTAAGGGTGAAGAGGTTAAAGAATTCATTCCCTTTGATTTTGACCCCTTCGAGAATATTGCTGTTGCTAACATGCTTCACAAAATGAATTACTTTCTTGGTCTAGGTTTGGGAAGAAGCCAACAGGGCTTAAAGTCTTTCCTGGACTATCCAGTTGCAACACTACCATTTGGGCTAGGGTATAAGCCCACTGATGAGGATATGGAAGAAATGGAAAATCAGGCCAAAGACAGAATAGCTGCCCTTAAAAGAGGTGAGGTTTATGACTGGCCCATGCGCCCTTACTTTAAAACTCTAAATGGCTATTTTGTAAAGGAAGGTGACACAGTTCCTTACTATAACTTTTCTAAGCCTTGGGTCTGCCCTATTATCAAAAAACTGATCCCCGGGTTTGAAATCTTTTCTGATGTTAGGCTTGAGATAGAAGACTGTGAACCAATCTACATGCTCAATCAAGATTGGGAAGAGAACATGGAGGCTAGTCTTTTTGATAAAGTGTCCATGCTCACTGTTGAGGAGGAGAAAATTGACCCTTCCACCTTAATCCAGCCCACTGAGACCAAGCTGCAAAATTAGTCCTTTGAGGAGAGCCCTTTCTATCCATCCGAACCAGAGTCTGAACCAGAATCCATACCTGAATCAGAGTCTCAGTCTGAGATAGACTCATCTTCTGAATTTGAGTTTGTCTCTTTTATTTCTTCTGTTGATAATGTAACTGACCTTGTGGGTCTAACTTTTCAATTTGATGTAAATTGGGACATATCCCCATTTGAAATCAATAAAAATCATACTCTTTCCTCTTACGACTCTATGTCTCCATTTTTCTTTGATGTTCTGACTTTTAAATCTGACTTAAATAAGATATCAAGTAAAAATGAAATAAATGAAATAAAAGATGACACAAATAAAGAGCCCATCAATGCTGGCACTCATGACATATAAAAAATTACATTCATTGCATTTGCATGCATAAATAGGGATCACATTTAAAAGATGATTAGAGAATTTCAAGACTGTTTTGCATGGCAACCAAAAGACATGACAGGGTTGGATCCAAGCATAGTAGTTCATAAAATCCCGGTGTACCTAGGTGCTAAGCCCATCAAACAGAAATTGAGAAGACTCAAGACAGAATGGTCTATACTAATCAAAGAAGAAATTGCCAAGCTACTAGACCACAACTTCATTGAGCCCATCAACTATCCATCTTGGCTTGCTAACATTGTGTCGGTTCCCAAGAAGGATGGTAAAGTCAGAATGTGTGTGGATTACAGGGATCTAAATAAAGCCTGTCCCAAGGATGATTTTCCCTTGCCTCACTTTGATCTATTGGTAGACCGCATGGTAGGTTTTGAATTGGTTTCCTTAACTGACCTGGCTATAAGGTATAATCAGATAATGGTTCATCCTCCTGATAAAGAGAAGACAACATTCATTACTGAATGGGGCACCTATTGCTACCAGGTTATGCCATTTGGGCTTAAAAATGCTGGAGCAACCTACCAGAGGATGACAACTACCATTTTCCATGACATGATGCATAAGGAGATTGAAGTTTATGTGGATGACATGGTAATCAAAGGCACCACTGTTGAAGAACATTCAGAGGCACTAAGGTGATTCTTCCTTAGACTTCGCCAGTATAATCTCAAGCTCAATCCTGCCAAATGTGTCTTCGGAGCCTCATCTGGAGTATTCCTAGGCCACATGGTTAGCAAGAAGGGTATAGAAGTGGACCCTGCTAAGTCGAAGGCAATTCTAGAAATGCCACCTCCAAAAACAAAAAAGGAGATTAGAGGTTTCCTTGGACGACTACAATAGATTAGTCAATTCATCAATCAGTTGGCTGATGTATGTGGTCCCATCTTCAAGCTACTTAGAAAAGGAGCCTTCAAGCAATGGAATGATGACTATCAGAAAGCTTTTGACCAAATCAAGCAGTGCTTACTAAACCCACCGGTACTACAGCCACCAAGATTTGGAAAACCCTTTTTGCTTTATCTATCGGTAACCGATGAAGCAATGGGGGCAATGCTTGCCTAAGATGCTCCTAACTCTAGCAAGGAGAATGCCATCTATTACTTGAGCAAAAGGATGCTGTCTCATGAGCTCAAGTACAGTTTTACAAAAAAGCTATGCCTTGCTTTGGTATGGGTCTGCCACAAGCTGCAACCCTACCTTTGCTCTTTTACAACTCATGTTCTTGCTGATAAGAGCCCTTTGAAATTCCTTATGGAGAAGCCGGTTCTTGATAGTAAGATGGCAAGGTAGATGGCTGTATTAGCTGCATATGATCTAAAATATGTACAACGAAAAGCAGTTAAGGGTAGCATAGTGGCTGATCAGTTAGCTGCAGCTCCAATAAATGATCATTGGGTTGAACCTGAATTTCCTAATGAGGACATCCTGACAATTGACAGTGAAGTTTGGAAGCTTTACTTTGATAGGGCATCTAACAACAAAGGGTATGGTGCTGGCATTGTATTCATTACACTAAGTGGGGAAAACTTACCCATTGCCATCAAATTGAACTTCGAGGTGATAAATAATGAAGCAGAATATGAGGCATGCATCTGTGGTCTTGAGGCAGCAATAAGGCTCAGAATAAGATGCTTTGAGATTTATGGGGATTCGAATATGATAGTTTCCCAAGCCTTGGGGAAGTGGAAGAGCGTTTGGTTCCTTACCATAAATGCCTAAATGAACTAACAGCCAATTTCTAGAATTGTCTTTCCACTATCTTTTAAGAACGAAGAACATATTTGCTGATGCTTTAGCAACACTCGCTTCAATGCTTAACATAAGCAATGGCTTCATAATCAGACCTGTTACAATTGAAGTTAAGTATGAGCCAGGCTACATAGCTCATTGTTTGAATATCCAGGCGGCTGACAGTAAACCATGGTTTTGGGACATCTTCAATTACATCAAGAATGGACTATATCCTGAAGGGGCCTCTAAAATAGAAAAGAGGACTTTAAGACAGTTGTCCAAAAGTTTCATTCCAAACGGGGAAGTACTCTATAAATGGGTTTGGGATAACATCCATCTAAGATGTGTCACTGAAGCAGAAGCCCAACAGATCATGGAACAGATGCATGGTGGCAACGAAGGACCACACATGAACAGAATTGCTCTAGCCTGCAAGATCATGAATTAGGGTTACTTCTGGCTTACCATGAACCAAGACTACACAGGATATGTTCAAAAGTGCCATAAGTGTCAGATCTATGCTAAACTTCAAAAGAAGCCTCCTATACCTCTATCTCCTATCACCACGCCTTGGCCATTTGCAACTTGGGGCCTAGACGTCATTGGCAAGATAAGCCCGAAGTCTTTCGACAAGCATGAACTCATTTTAGTGGCCATTGACTATTTCTCTAAATGGGTTGAAGTTGCACCTTACCAGATATTGGACTCCAAATGAGTAGCCCAGTTTATTCGTACCAACATCCTTTGTAGGTACGGGGTCCCTTTTGAGATCATTACTGATAATGGATTTCACTTCCAAAAGGAGGTTGCTCTGCTATTAAAGAAGTTGAAAATTCAACACCATAGGTCTTTTTCGTACAGACCTCAAACAAATGGTGTAGTTGAAGCTGCAAACAAGACTCTTAAGAGTATACTACAGAAGATGGTTGACAACTATAAGGATTGGCACCTGTATTTGCCATATGCCTTATAGGGATACAGAACAATAGTGCGCACTCCAATTGGTGCTACACCTTACTCCTTGGTGTATGGGATGGAAGCTGTCCTACCAATCAAGGTAGAAGTCAAGTCAGCTTGCATTCTGAGGGAGAGTCAATTGGACGAAGTGGAATGGGCAAAAGGCTACCATAACCAACTTCTAGCCATCGATGAAAAGAGAATGGATGCCTTATATCAGATGCAAGGTTATCAACAGAAACTGGCTCGACACTTCGATAAGAGAGTCAGGGACAAAGGATTATAAGAGGGTCACCTTGTCTTGAAAGAAATAAGGGCATCTGTTCATAATCCAAGGGGAAAATTCAGACCTAATTGGAGTGGTCCATTTGTGATCAAGAAAATCTTATTCGGAGGAGCAGCAATCCTGACAGACTTGGATGGCATAGAATTTGCTAGCCTATGCAACCTAGATTAACTCAAGAGATACTTTGCATAAGCATCCTTGTAATTCATGCATAGCATTTGCAATAGTTGTAAAATCATGTTCAACATTCACATTTTTCCTCAAAGTCAGAACTACATGGACCTGATTCTCCATAAAGAGGAAAAAGAATAAACAATCATGAATCATTGTAAGGAGATACGTAGGCAGCCCATGCGGGTTTGGTCCAATGCATTAATAAAATTTTCATTTTCACATTCACTCGGCTCTTAATTGTGTCACACAAAAATGAAATGAAAAACAGGCTCGCTAAGTTGAAAACCTAAAAGGGCAGCTTAGCCAAAAGTTAGAGCAATAAAAGAGATGAGAAAATGAATGATGTCTTATTTTGTCTCATTTAAACTTTGGAACATTAAAAGAAAATAAAGACATGGTCAAAATTTGTCCTAAACTAAAACAATAATCATGACTCTTGCTCTATCTCCTCGAGTATAGCAGCCCTTCTAGCCTTCTCCGATTTTCATGAGTTGGCTATCCACCAGTCAATATACTGCATGGATTTACCGCCTTGGTCAGCGAGGCAAACAACATGAAAACCCTTTACCCATCCATTTCTGATAGCTCGAGCAATAATCTCGGTAACCAAAACAGATTCAAACAGAGCACTATCAAGGGGCATGCCCTGACTGTCTCCCATTTGGCGCATAACCCTAGTAGCTTAGTAAAAGGTCACCATCCTCAACCCCAGTAGGTAGACCATCTTGTAGCCAAAGCTCATGGTCATGAATCTCCTGATCTTGTACCATTCACACCTCTATAGCAGGTCATCAGAATCTAGCTCTATCAGCCATTTTATCCATTCTTTCTCAGAACTCCGTTTACTCACAATGAACTGAGTTCTATAACAGGAAGTAAAATAATCCACCTTGGTGGGAGGTCCAATTATCCGGAGATGATCTCTTAGCCAAATCTAAAAAATGCACAAAAGAGATATGCATAAAGAAAACACAAAAAGCAGTTAAACTGAAATACAAAAGCCAGAATTCAACCTGAAGAATAATAAGGCTAATTGACCACGGCCCATCAGAAGTGCAAGACCTGTCCAAACTCATGATGGTCTCAGCCAGTACTATAGCTGCAGTAGATCTCCCTTCCTCCATTTGCGAAATCAGCTCAGTGACTCTAGCATCCCCCCAACTAGTAAGGCTCACAAAAATGTATCTGGCAGTCAGACAGAAGGATAAAGCCCGCATCCTCAAGTGAAACAACCCATCATCCTCAAAATCCTTAGGATCATGGAATTCTGCTATCACAGCAGTCAGATCTACCCAGTCATCCACTACCATGGGACTAGCAACCTCTGTACTTAAGTCAAAAAGTCCCTTGAAAGAGTTAAAATATCCTACTTTGTCAACAAGGGTAGCTAACATAGCTTTTGGATCAGATCCGAGCAGCACAGAAAACTCCTCGAACATAGGACGCATCTCTTCCATAGATGCCCCAAACCTGAAGACATGGGCACTTGGATCCCAAAAGCACAAGCAGGCACGCAGAAATTCCCAATCAATCTTTATGCCTCTTAGGGTGGGCATAGCGCTTACCGCATACCTTCCCAAATTAATTATCTCCACTTTTGTAAGGTTCTTGCACCATAAGAATATTGCATGGCTGAAATAGGGCTCCATTGTGAGGAATAAAAAATAAATAAAATTGATGGAGAGCAAAAAGTGATTGAAAATGATTTTTGGAGGCATGAAAATCGAGGGTATGGACTGAGAAATGGATAAAAAACTATTTAAATAGGCAAATTTTGGCCTACTAGATCTGCTGCTGCGGCACAGTAAGCGTGCCGCTTGGTACGGGGGCACAGTTTTTTACATGATTTCTCAAGATTTCGGGCTTAAAATAATTCATTTTTCTTAAAAATCGGAGCAGAAATGAGAGAAAAACGTAAGGTATAGCGCAATGGAATCCCTATTCAGTCAAATATCTGCATTCATACTATGCACCCATCTCATCCAAAACATGCATAAAGTCATACATACCATATATCCAAAATGTCACATGAGCATAAAAGTTCATATATTCACAATATCATGCATACATCCATCATCCTCCGTACATGTATACATGTTCATTGCAAAGCTGACAAAGCAGGTCTCTAGCAACCGCGCCTGGGTCTGCGGTATCCTCACCTGGACATATCATGCTCGTGACTATCCTCCAACATATCCCTGTCGTGCAGAAAGGAGGTCAAACCAAATGCATATCGGCCCAAGAGATCATAGTGATAGCAAACAAACTCCATGGGAACCTAGGGGAGAAAGAAAAATATATGAGAACCACTACAAGACAGACAGACAAAGGATTAAAAGTTCCAGCTGTGCAAAATGTTTACCTCTGTGACAGTCTCAGGGATAGTAGGGAAGAAGGCTGGACAATCATCAGGAAGATGGTAACATCGTGATCGGCCATCATAAGAGAAATAATCCAGATGAGCTGGCAAACGGATAAGACTAGCAGGCAAGGGAACCGGATCAATCGGACCTCCCACTGAAGCATCTGGAGCTAGAGCTGGAGTTGAGCCGCTAGCCCCTGAAGGGCTAATCCTAGAAGGATCAGGTACAAAACCTGAAGGGCCAGCCATAACACCTAGAGGTCCAATCCTAGGATCTATGCTGCCAACCGAAACAGTACCGCCAGCTCGTGAGAAGCACCCAACTCTAGAGGGAGGACCTCGGGAAGACACTGAGCTAGATCCCTTATGTGATGGTCCCCGTAATCTATCCAAGAGAGGTGTCCCCCGCATCAGGGATGCCTCGCAGAACTCATCATAGTCCAGATCAGGCAATAGGAAATCCAGATAGGAAACTCTAGCAGCCCAATCATCCTCTCCTAGGATAGCTAGCCCAAACCTTATATCTGCCGGAGGGGGCTGTGGCACAACTCTCTCTCCTGTAACCTATGCCTTTACCCTCTCTCCCAAGTAGAACATCCTCAAAGACTCACAGCGGAGCAAGAGTCGACAAGAGGATAAGTCCATGCTAGGCCTGATCCGGTTAGGAATCCATTCTTCAAACCTGATAAATGGCGACCATCTCACCTACAAACAGATTATAATATTCAGCAGTAGAGGATAAACAGTAAGATTCAGGTTAGGATCAATAAAAAAATACTTGGTCTATGGTCACAGTAGCAAAAAATTGTTTGCATTGATCAAATGTTCGCGCCATTAAGGAAGGTCTATTGGACGCCCTCCAAATGTGTCCATAGGGGGTTCAATAGCAGTAGGCTCTCTCAATGATGGAGCCAGCATCAGAAAGTGCTCATAAGCCTAGTACTGCAAAAAATAGAATTCTATCAGTCACTAGGCAGATATCAAATAATAGAATACCAGAGTGTAATACTCACCTCGAGCACAATGGAGGTACCACCATGGCCGTAAAGCGTACTACGGGAAATGCTGCACAGCTCATGATACATAGTGCAAAGGGCTGCACCTCCCCAGTCAAACTCCCTAATCTCATCCAGATTCTCCAAGGATCGCAAGACATTTAAATTTATGTAGTCCTTGTTGTTATGTAGAAAAGTACAACTCAAGATAATCAAGGCGCAAAGTCTAGCACCCTGATCGACACCATACTAACCAGGAGTCTGACCCATGGTCATCAAGGCTTGATGAAGCCAAGAACGTGGGACATGAAGGCTCCCATGAGGAGGATCAGCCCTAATCAGAGCAGTCATCTCTACAGAAGAGCACTCGATCCATGAAGAATAAAACTCGAGAGGACGAGATTTGAAATGCATACCAGTAAGCATGCTCCACTCAAAGGGAGTGACTGTCATCTCACCGTAGGAAAGGTAGAATGTGTTTATAGTATCCCACCAACGCTCTGCCAGTGCCCGGACCACAATGGTGTTAACCGGCTGCTTGACATCCAGCTCCAGCCACTCAAGCAAACTAGATGGCTCGAGGCACTGACGGATGGCCTCCTGATTATTCAGATAAATGCAGACTAGCTCCATGACACTACGGCCACCCCTGGGCCTCAATTGTGTTCTCTATAATTTTTTGCAAAAAAAAAATATTAAAAATTTATTAATTATCAAAATTCTTACTGACTGTGTAGGGAAAGAAAAGCATACCTGAAGAGATCTAGTATAGTTGATGTGATGATTTAGCTCCTTCAGCAATGTTTCTGGATCTTGAGCACCCACTACTGGCTGATTGAAGATTTCCATAATGAACAAGTAAAAAAGAGAGAGAGAAAAAAAGAAAAATTTGAGAGAAGAAAAGTAAAGCTAGAGAGAGAGAGAGAGAGAAGAGGAGAGAGAGAGTGAAAATATGAACATATAAGGGAATGTGAAGGAAATGAATGTTTATATAGAAGTAGAGGTGGGCCCCCCTCATAACATCTTTTTACTTTTTTGATTCGCAGGTCCAGTTCACGTGGTTTTACCATAACAGGCTCATTTTAAATCGAAATTCAGTTCCGTCTGAAGTAGTGAATCTGCATGATTTTTATCCATCTTCCAAAACAGATGGAGTCTCGATTAGAGTTCAGAATCTCCTAAAATTATAGAAAAACTAAAAATTTAAAAATAGCTTGAAAATTAGAAAACAGTCCAAACAGAGTCAAAATAGCAAGAAATCAGACATGAAGCTCTTGCACAACTCCTAATACTGAAAGGGACATTCAGAATGCTCAGAATGACATCCTAAGCCTTTCGATTCACACTTATCCGATTCAGCCTCTGTTTGGCCAAATCAGATAAGAGAGGCAGCTATGAACCCTCAAAATTGCACCTCCAGTGGACCGTCTTTCAGTTACAATCCCATAGGATCAAATCGAGCTCGAATCAAAACTAAAATGGGCCCAAAACGGATAAAAATAGGCCGGCACTCCTGTCGTGCCGCCGTGGGCGGTACTAAATTAATGCCGGCACACAGGTGGCATGCCTGCCATGCCGCTCAGATGGCCGGTGCCGCCCATGCTGCAAGCGACGCATCGACGCCACCGTCTGTACCGCCGGAACCCCCTCTGGCAGCTTTATAAATAGAGCCTCCTTTAAGCTCATTTGGCATGACTTCCAATGCATTCCAATGCAATTCAAGAGATTTCAAAGCAGTTGAGACATATTTCAAAGCATGAATTCTTTCGTATACTAACTCACTTGTTGCTTCTATATCCAGATTCCAAGTTTCCTTTGAATACAAGGTGGAGTTGAGATCCAGAGTAAAGCTCATTCCATTCGTCAGAAAACCAAGAAAAGCAAAGGTATAATCCTTCTTTATTTTCAAAATTATAAATTCTGATCTAGAATTCTCTTTAGGTCTAAAACTGAAAAGATCTAAAAACTTATTAATTTAAGAATCAGAATTAAGTTAATAAGCAAGCCAACACATTTTTAAAAACCCTCCTTTGCAAGAAGAAAGAACTGCGTGGGCTTTGATTCCTATTCGATAGGATACGCAGGCTGCCATTCTGAAGGGCATCAACTCCAAAATCTTTTTATCAATATTGTTTTCCTTTTTTTTGCTTTGATTTATTTGTATTAATCTTTTGTTTATGATTTTATTTTTAATTTATTTGGGGGAATAATAAGAGAAGGTCATTTTACGAAGTACAATGTGCATCCAAGTGCAACGAAGATGTATCATGATGTAAAGGGTTCTTATTAGTAGAGTGGCATGAAAAGGACATAGCAGAGTTTGTGGATGTTTGACATTCCAACAAGTTAAGTTCAAACATAAAAAATCTTTAAGGTTACTTCAACAGTTAACTTTGTTGGAATGGAAATGGGAGAGGATTTGGATTTTCAAGGAAATCAAGTGGTTATGACTCCATATGGGTGATTATGGATTCATTAACCAAATCACCTCATTTTTTACCAGTAAAGACCACATATTCAGCTTGACAATATGCTTAATAGTATATTGATGAGATTGTAAGTCTCCATACTATTCCAATTTCTATCATTTTGCATAGAGGGATGCAATTCACATCAAGGCTTAGTGAAAATTACAAGAATAATTAGATACTGAACTAGATTTCAATTTGACTTTTCATCCATAATAAATGGCCAATCAGAGAGAACCATCCAAACTGTAAAAGACTTGTTAAGAATGTGTGTTCTAGACTTTGGAGGAAATTGAGACAAGTATTTACCATTAATTGAGTTTGCCTACAATAATAGTTACCATTGTACCATCAAGATGGTGCCCTATAAAGCATTGTATGGAAGGAAGTGTAGGTCACTAATTTGTTGGGACGAAGTAGGTGAGAAATAAATTAAAGGTCCTGATTTGATCTAATATACTTCGAAGAAAATACCTCTTGTAAAGGAAAGATTAAGAACAACTTTTAGGAGTCAAAAGCCTTATGTCAATCCTAAAAGGAGAGATTATTTAGTTTGCTATTGATGATTATGCATTTTTGAAGATTTCACCAATGAAAAGTGTTATAAGGTTTGGCAAGAAGGGTAAGTTGTCATCAAGATTCATTGGCCTATTTAAAATTTTAAATAGAGTTGGAGAGGTTTCTTATAGGTTGGCATTACCCCCTGAGTTCGATAATGTCCATCTAGTATTTTATATTTCCATGTTTCATAAATATGTTTTTGATCCATCTTATATGTTACAAGCTCAACCATTGGATTTAAAGTAAGACTTGAAATTTGAAGAAGTTCCTAGCCATTGTTGATAGATTTGTTAGGAAGCTTCGAAATAAAGAAATCCTAATGGTGAGAGTGTTGTGGTGGAATTAATTTATGGAAGAATGTACTTGGGAAATCTAGGAGAGTATGCAAGCTAAATGTCCGTAATTGCTTTTAGCTTAGAGAAGTTATTGAAAATTTAGAGATGAACTTTGTTAAGAGGGAAGAATGTAACATCCAACACTTTTATTGATATGTATATATATAACTTGTTTATAGATTAGTGAGCTAAGTTGAGAATGGTATATTGTACATTTCTTGATGATTTGATGATATATTGATTATTCTATATTGATATTGTTGATATTGCATTATGGATATATTGATTATGATGGATGGTATTCATGGATTGAGTTTCCAGCAATATGTGATAGTTTGAGAAGTGTTGGAAGCATTTAGAGTGAGTTTGATGAGTTAGAGATAAGAAAAGATAAGGTTTTAAGAAGAAACAAAAACTCAGGGTAGTGATAAAACCATCGCCCCAATGAAAATAGTTGTTGTGTTAATAGTAATATTTTTGGGTATGAAGATACTTAAGGAAGTGATATAATCATCACCCCCTGAGTATTGAAACTCAAGGCAATGATAAAAAAGGCATGCCCTTAAATAAACCTGGAGCTATATATAAGAGGAGCAAACGGGAATTTTGACTCTCTTTTCTTTATTTCAATTCTAACAGCCCCAAACCCTACCAAAACTCCATAAATGTTTCTTTTTAGATTAAGATTAGTCATTATAACTCAAAAAATTAAAGAAATACTCAAGAAAATCAAAGAATAGTCAAGATCTAAATGGATTTCTTCTTGATTCTTGGAAAGATTTGAATTTGAGATTAAAGGAGACTTTTGAGGTATGCTGTTAATCTTTAAATTTTCTTTATGGGCTTTGTTAATAGAGTACTGTAGCATTATTCTAGAGTTAGATAGAAGCAGTTAATGGTAATTTTTGCAAGTAATGATGGTTAGATAGAAATTTATAAAAAAACTAGAAAATTAAAGGATTTCTATCTAACCATCATCTATAGAATATATTTGAGAGCTTGAACTAAAGAATATATGATTCTTTTAGATTGGTTGTTGATGTATTATTTTGCAATTATTCATTATAGGTGATAGTATGAGATTAGATCCTTGATCCATAGTGAACATTGGAATTGAATTGAGTATTTAATATGACTTATGTATTGAATGAATGATGGATATTTGGTATGAAATGATAAATTTGATGAATGGTTTGCATGATGCATGTTAAGTTATGTTCATGCATAATAGATTCTATGGGTGGTTGGTGTTTTTAAACCTACCCATGTCTTAGGACCATCACACTGATGGAGTTAGGATGTGACAATAAGGCCAAATGAGCTTTGTAAAAAAAAAAAATATGAAATTTATTTAAAATATAAATTGTTCAAATTAATTAGTGTATAACATGCACTAGTGGAGAAGAACTAGCTAAATTCAATCCAAAGATAAAGATAACTTTCATGCATTGCGAAGAGCCAATAAAAGTAGATAGCAAGAGAAGGGTAACCAAGAGAAACCAAGGGAAGAAGTAGAAGAATCCTTAACTGAAGAAGAAAGTCAATAAGAATTAGAAGAAGAGATGGCAAATGCAAATCAAAATTTTTTAGATTATGTTTGTCGAACAATTGATGAAGTCACCTCTAGCATTAGTAAGCTAATAATTCAAGCCAACAATTTTAAGTTAAGCTAGCAATCATCCAGATGATCCAAACGAGTATACAGTTTAGTGGGTTGCTAGGTGAAAACCCTAATGCACACATTGTTAACTTCTTAGATATACGTGACACATTTAAGTATAATAGAGTTAGCGATGATGATATTAGACTTAGACTTTTTACATTTTCACTATATGATAAAGTTAAAGATTAGTTTAACTCACTCCCACAAGGAAGTTTCACCACATGGAATGATTTGACTAAAAAATTTTTGACTAAGTATTTTTCTCCCTCTAAAATAGCAAAACTGATAAATGATATCTGTGACGCCTCGCCCAAGCACCGGCTTAGTCTGCTAGAGGGAACTAGGATGCTCGTTTGGGTTTAGATGCACGATGGAACCCTCAGTTTCTGATTTGTTGATTTTGAAAATGATTTTAGGAGTCACCACCCTAATTTATTTTTAAATAGGAAAACTAAGGAAAAACCCAATTTGACTCCAATTTATTAATTTTTTACTTTAATTTGTCCATGGATAAAATCACTAGCCTCGAACTAGGTTGAGCTCAGGGACTAGGTTTTTGGTTTTAAATAATCAAAATTTGGCTCTTAAGTTTAATTTGACTTTGAAAAATTGATTTCATGAATGACAAATATTATAAGATGATAATTTGTAAATAAGATACATGAATATGACATAGTGCAAGGCGAAAATTAAAATAAAATATTCACATATTAAAAAGGAAAAAAGAGATGGATAGAGATTTGGATTTGAGGTTTGGATTTAGATTCCAAACGTGCCTACGTACCCCATTGAATGGGGATCAAAACCCACATAATTCGTTCAACGATTAAGTGGAGGGGTTTAGGAGTTGATCATATTGATTTTGGTTTGGGTGTATCGAAAGTGAGAAAAAAGGCTGATACGTTTGCTTTTGGTGGGAGGAGAGTTTTATTAGACTGAAGTTCTATTTTATCAAGACCGGGTGATTGGATTGATTTAAGGGATTAATTAATTAATTAAAATGATATAACTAATTAATATGATGAAATAGATGGATGGATAGATGAATTAATTAATTAAAAAAATTAATTAATTAATTTAGAAGAGAGGTGGATAAAAAAAGTGATTAATTTGATTTTAGAGAAAAAAGTGATTAATTAATTAATTAAAAAGATTAATTAATTAATTGAATAATTAATTTTGATTTAAAAAAAAGGATTTTTACTTAATTAAAAAGATTAATTAACTTGGTTGGGGTGACAAAATTAATTAATTAAAAAAATTAATTAATTAATTAAAGAGTGGTTGGAGGGAGAAGAAGAGAGGAATTAGTAAATAACTATCAATACTAATTCAAAATGTGTGGAGAAATGAGAAGTGGAGGGGGGTATTTATAGAAAAAGTGGGTGAGGGTAGTTTAGGAAGTAGAAAAGTGAAAAGACCAAAAGGGTAGAGCTAGAAAAAAGCTGAAAAATCAAATTAAGGGGTATTTTGGGCATTGCAGGCAGGCAGTGGGGCCCGCGCCACCGTAGGCCTAGGTGGTGCCACTGGTGGTTTGTGTGGTGCTCCGCCTAGGAGGTTGGCGGCACCGCCCAGACTGTCGGCGATGGCGTTGGCAGCTGATGTGGTGACCTTTTTTTTTTTTTTTTTTTTTTTTTTAAGAGATTGGTTGGTATGGAGTATAGGAAATTTGGATATCCAGCAGCAATATAATTACTAAAAAATTTTCTTTTGGAGGCATTGCCCCCTAACTCTCACCCGCTAACCAGTTAGCGAGACCACCGTAATGGTTCCGCATAGTGCATTAAACTTAGCAAGTGCTAAGGCTGCATTTTGGATGATGAGAGTGCAAAATTGAGGGTTCACAATATCACTACTTTTGTTCAATTAGAGAAGGAATCATTGTCTGAGGCTTGGGAACAATTTAAGGAGATGCTTAGTAAGTGTCCACACCCTAGGATACTAGTTTGGCAAATTCAAACTTTTTATAATGGTATTACTTCTTCTAATCATTCAATTATAGATGCAATTGCAGGTGGCACAATTATGAAGAAATCACCACAGGAAGCTTTTGACTTAATGGAAGAGATGGCATCAAATAATTTTTGACTTAGTGGAAGAAATCCTATTTCAAGGTACAACGGTCTGGGGCATGGGTAGGCTAATGGTCACCGAAAACCCATAGAACCCTCTAACTTTATCCATTAATGGAAATTTGGCAGTATGCTAATTATAATTTAACATAACCCCAAAACATGAAACAAATAAACAATAATTATAACACTCTTAAAATTTCATCCTTATACCCTCAATTGCATTAACATTACCATTTTCTCCCATACATTCATTAAATTAGCTCATAATATATAGTATAATTTAAGTCATTCGTTTTATTACTTAATTTAACTAATTCATCACACATAAATACATATATACATTCATTACACATCATTATTTTAACATTTTAAATACTATGGAGCAGCTAAGATTATCTCTAACTTACCTATTTACATAATAAAGATATGTAAATTTATTTTTAACATCATAAGCAAAAATTATATTCTTCATTTCTTGTAAGCATCAAGTGAGGATGAAACATGAGCTTCTCGATAAATATTAAATTCTTGAAAAGAAAAATATATACGGAATGGGGGTGCGTAAACTCAATGAGTATATACTATATTACTATACTTATAACACAAAGATCAATAAGGTTTTGCAAGGGCGGTACTAGAACATATATCATGAATAAAAATTAAGAAAGGAAATTCAAAATAGTAATGTTTGAATGAATAATTAAGGAATGAATACTAAGATAACAGAAATAATGAATGGAATAGTATCATTAGACTAGCAGAAATATGGTCTAATAATAATGAGAGTGAAATTATTATTCATCACATTTTATTTGTGATAAAAGCTCTTTTTATGGAGCAATATCACTCTACTTATGCCCGGTGGGCCAAGTCGTGCGACTAGGATAATACCTCTTTCTAGTCAAAGTCAATGTAGTGCATAAAACCCAGTGTTCCCTACATTAGATAAGGGGATTTCTAACTTTCAAGGTTATTAATTTGTACCATTTTTGGTACCAAGATCTTTGAAAAATTGACATTTTAGAGATAACACTTATATCATTTCTAATGAGTTTCAAGTAAAGACAATGAAATTCACAAATTGGTTATCAATCAACATTATTGAACAAGTCTATTAGTGAGATGCAAATGAATCAAGTTTGAATGCAAATGAGTAATGAAAATCATTCAAATGAGATTCTAGGTAAGTAATATTTCAAGGTTTTCATGGCACGTATAATAATTAAACTCAACGGGAAAATAAACCAGGTTATACAAACATAGTAGTATAGGATGCACTTACCTTAACTCCTTCAATTTAGGCAATAAGGGCAATAATAAGGTCTTTGCTATTCTTCTTCCTCCCTTTCTTGCTTTTGATTTTATTTAGGCTCTTCATGTTGTTCTATTCACTGATTATACATATACATTAAATTTAGCACAATAATAGCAACACCAAATGTTAAGTTTCTAATTTCTACCTATAGTACACCTACTGACCCAATAGTGTTGTGCCTGCCATAACTTAAGCTACAACACTACAATTTCATTGATTATTGAAGCATTAGAAAACTAACACTTAGAGCCACAACATATTAAAATTTTAGCCCATTTTGAGCCAACACAAAGTTTGGTTAATTTCTAATCTAGCCATGCAACACTGTCCTAAATAGATTGAGCTAGTCCTAATTTTGTTGGCATAATTCACAATTATTAAGTCTTATGCCTCAACCCTTCTACCAGGTATACTATTTCATTAGCCTTAGATTTTGGTCAAATTTTTTCTCTATGACCCCTCAAATAGCCACTCAATTTCTGTGTCCTTATTAACTCTACATTTAGAGACACCTCCAATATAGGCTCCATATATCTCAAACAAATGAGAATATCCTTAAAACCTTTTACAAAATTCTTAAATAACATTTTAGTTTTGGCCAAGGCCAAATTCGAACTCCAAGGTCCTTGAATTGGAGCTTCAATTTTTAGCAGTCAACTCCTCACTAAACCAAACCCTAGGTTTTCCTCATTAACCCTTGTTTCCATCACTTCTACTCTAATTCCCTTTACTTAAACATTCTCAATTCAACTCCTTTCTTCTATCCATACCTCAAATAGCCATCTTTCCTTCATTACTTCAACTTAAATCCTAATATCAAGTAAGAAAATGAATTTTCCAAAGAAAACATAACATATTTAAGCATAAACATTAAACCAATGAGTTTAATTCTTGAACTTACCTCAAACTTAGCATTTTTGCTTCTTCACCTTCTCCTCCCATCACTCTTCTTTTCACTTTACCCTTCTCAATTTCTCTTTCTATATACTTAAGTTAAATGGCCAACTTTTGAGTATGTGAGTTGAACTTATCCCATATATATTTTCTTTTTTTTTTGTTTTATTTATAACCAAAAATTTGAAATTCTAAATCCATTATTTTTCCCTTTCAATTTCTAGTAGCCACTTCCAATTTGTAATTATTTTATTTTTTAATAATTAAAAGTGAGAGGTAATGATTATATATTATCTCTAAATCTCAAAATTGTCATTTTCTTAAACTTAGTTAACCTAAATTATTTAATTATTATCTATTAACAATTTCAACTAAACTTTTATGGACCATAATTAATCATTCAAATGCTAAATTTTTCTAAGCCAAAATCTGAGAAAAATCGCAGAGTCAGAATCCATCAGTTTCACGTCTAGCATATCGATTTTCGGACTCATATCCAATTTAGGTTTTTAGTTCCTAATTCTTTATTTTATTCCTTAATTTCTCTATTTTAATTATTTTTGGACTACTCTCTGGCCCCTAAAGACCTAAGAACACCTAGGATGTTACACTTTATCCCCCTAAAAAAATTCATCCTTGAATTTTAAAACTGAAAAACATACCTATAATCTTGAAATAGATATGGATATTGATGTTGCATCTCTTATTCCCTTTTCCATGTGCATTATTTGATGTTATGATTTTAGGATTGTATCTTGACCACTTTGATTTCTTTATTCCATAGTTTTCTTACTTGTCTATCAATAATGGTGATCAAAATTTCATTATATGATAAATCTTAATCTATTTTCATTTCTTATGGTTGTAGAAAATGGGATGGATCAGGCAAATACTTCCTTAACAATGATATGTGAAATACTAGGTGTACGTATGTTACATTAGATGGTAGAACCCATTTGTAGGAGATATAGCCAACTTGATCTAAAATTTCTAAAGGCCCAATGTATCTCGGTGATAGTTTCCTTTTCTTTTTGAATCATATTACACATTTCATTAGGAATACCTTTAAAAAGACATGATCTCCTACTATAAAGCTTATATCTTTCCTCTTTGGATCTGCATAGCTCTTTTATCTACTAAATGTCATCTTTAATCTTTCTCTAATAATAGGAATCTTTTTCATTTTTTCTTTGATTAAATATGGTGCTTACATATGTTTTTCTCCCACCTCTATCTATCATATTAATGACTAACATTTTCTTCCATATAAAGCTTCATACGGTGGCATACCAATTATAGAATAGTAGCTATTATTGTAGGCAAATTCTATCATAGGAAGATATCTATCCTAGTTACCTCTAAAATCCATCACGCACATTCTTAACATATCATCTAATGTTTGTATGGTGCACTTAGATTGCGCATCCATTTATAGATGAAATGTTATGCTAAAGTCTAAATTAGTTCCTAATGCCTCTTGCAATTTTTGTGAAAATCATAAAGTAAATTGCGACCCTCTCTCAAAGATTATTAACACTGGTACTCCATGTAGACTAATAATCTCATTCAAGTAAAGTTTCACGTATTGTGCTATTGAGTATGTCGTCTTGACTTTTAAGAAATAAGCAGACTTTGTCAATCTATCCACAATCGCCCAAATTGAATCATAACCTTTTGAAGTCTTTGGAAACCCTACCACAAAATCCATTGTAATACATTCCCATTTCCCTTCAGGTAGCTTAATTTCTTATAGCAAACTTGAGTTTATGATGTTCCGTCTTTACTTGTTGGCATGTCAAACATGAAGGCATAAACTTTGTAATATCCTTCTTCATTCCTAGCTACCAATAATATCCTTTCAAGTCATGATACATCTTGGTAACACTAGGGTGAATGTTGTATGAAGCGTAATGTATTTCTTTCAATATTTGCAATCTCAGTCCCTCTAAATTTGGTATATACAATCCGTGTTTATGCTTTAACACACTTCATCTTTTAGCTTGAAATCTTCTATCTATCCAACCCTTATTCCCTCCTTCAGTTTGAAAAATTGAGGATCTTCATCTTATGAAGCTTCAATTTCCTCAATTAACTTAGGCTTCACTTGAAAAATATGTAGTCAACACTCGTGACTCTGAAATCTCTAATTGAAGTCCCTTATCAAATAATCCTTTTAACTTTTTCACCAATGACCTTTTTGATGCAACCACATGAGATAAACTTCCCATTGATTTTCAACTTAAAGCATCCATAAGCACATTAGCTTTTCTAGGATGACACCAAATTCGACAATCATAAACTTTCAATAGTTCCATACATCTTCTCTTCCTTAAATTTAATTCTTTTTGCTTTTAAAGATACTAGAGACTTTTGTGATCAATGTAAATTTCACACTTCTCACTATATATATAGTGCCTCTATATCTTAAGGGCAAAAATGACTGCCACCATCTCCATATCATGAGTAGGATAATTCATCTCATGCCTCTTAAGCTATCATGCTGCATAAGTAATTACCTTCCCTTTCTACATAAATGCACAACCTAATCCTACTCTAAAAGCACCACAGTAAATAACAAAACCATTTGATCCTTTTGGCAATGCTAATATTAGAGTTGTAGTAAGGCAAGTCTTCAATTACTAAAAACTCTCTTCACAAGCATCATCCCACTGGAATTTCACTTACTTTCTTGTCAATTTAGAAAGTGGAGCAACTATTCTAGAGTCCTTGACAAACCTTCTATAATACCCTGCCATCTCAAGGAAGCTACGAATCTCAATTACATTTATGGGTCTCAGCTAGTTTAACACAGCTTCCACATTCTTAGGATCAACTTGAATTCCTTCTTTACTCATAACATGTCTTAAGAAGCATACTTGCTCTAACTAAAATTCCCACTTTAACAATCTAGCATATAATTCATTCTCCTTCAAAGTTTACGGCACTATCCTCAAGTGTTCTTCATGTTCCTTTTTGCTCTTAGAGTAAATAAGAATGTTATCAATAAATACAATGATAAATTTATACAAATATGGTCTGAATATTTGATTTATCATATCCATAAAAGCTGCTAGAGCATTCATAAGTCTAAATGGTAATGTCGTAAACTCGTGATGCCCATATCTAGTTCTGAATGCAGTCTTGTATACGTCTTCATTTTAAATGCGGAGCTGATGATACCCTAACCAAATATCAATTTTTAAGAAATGACTCACTCCCTGTAGTTGATCAAACAAATCATTAATTCTCGATAAGGGGTATTTATTCTTTATGGTCACTTTATTCAGCTGTCGATAATCTATACACAACCAAAGTGATCCATCTATCTTCTTAACAAATAAAATTGGTACGCCCTTTGGTGAGCTACTCAGCCTTATAAACCCTTTATCCAATAACTCCTACAACTGGACTTTGAGCCTTTTCAACTCTATCGGTGCCACATGATAATGAGGTATAGATATCGACTGAGTCCCCATAAGAAGTTTGATGCTAAACTTTACCTCCCTTTTGGGTGGTAATCTTGACAACTCTTTAGGAAATACTTTTGGAAACTCATTTATAATAGGCTTCTATTGCACCATAATAGAAACTTCTCTTATATTAATCACATGCGCTAAATATCCTTGACATTCCTTTTTCAACAATCGCCTGGCTTCGATAGCTGATATCAGATTAGAAGGAGGATTACTTATCTCACCTTGAAATACTAACTCCTTAGTGCTTTCCTTCTTAAACACTATCCTCTTTTCATTATAATCAATGTAAGCACCATGACTAGACAATCAATTCATTCATAATATTACATCTAGATCCAACACTAATAATTCAACTAAGTCCATTGCAAGATTCCTATCTCCAATTTCTACCTTAGAAGATGGATACACATAATCCACATCTATGTTCTCACCTAAGGTTGTACTAACCTCTAAAGGAACTCCCATCAATTCTTTATCCTTTCCTAACTTCTTTATGAAATAGAGTGAGACAAAAGAATGTGTCACCCTTAAATCAAACAATACACAAGCTTTAACATTTTGAATAAGGATAATACCTATCACTACAGCATTAGCATCTTGAGCTTTGTACTGATTAAGGGTTGGGAGCTATCTCTTTGACTTTTGCCCTTATTCTTTTGTCATTGCTCTTTTTTAGTCCTTTCTTCCTTGTTTTTTTGTCTCCATCTACTTTGCTTTATCTATTAGCTTTGATAGGGATTCAAACTGAATTGCATATAGAGCATTGTGCAATGGTACAATCAGCCCCCTACTAAACCTCCTTCTCCTTGGAGCTTCCATTGGCACAATCTCTCAAGCATACTTATTTAGCTTGTTAATTTCCTTTACATAATCAGATATTGACATTCCTCCTTGCTTTAGTAGTTCAAATCTTGCAGTTCTATTTTCTCGTTCTCCTTTTACCTAAAACTCATCCATCATTTGTTGTTTAAATTGTTCCCAAGTAGGTGGAGCATTCCTATATAATTGATTCTCTACATGGTCTTCAAACCAAGTCCATGCATCATCCTTTAGCAATAGTCCCACCAATTTAATAGCATATGCATTAAAGCATGGTAATCTCTGCACCACCTTCTTTATTGCTTATAAGAATCCATACAATTCTTCTCCATACTTGCCATGGAATTGAGGTGATCCCATTTTCATGAAATTAGACATTAAAACTCCTCCATCATCTAACACCCTTTTATCCATTTGTCATGGAACTAGAGCATTCACAAGGGTAGGTGGAGCAATCTCAAGCTATTACTATTGAGCTTCTCTTAGTTCACGTACTTTCCTTCTTCATTCCTCAAGTTCCTCTCTCAGAGCCTCATCGTTTGTGGGAGGAACTTATCAATGCACCTAGTGTACTCATCATTGAACCCTTAATGGCTTTACTGGCTCCTCAAATAGTGATGCAGCAATAAAAGCTACATCTAAAGTGATATCAAGAGCTATTTGACTTTCAGGATGGGGCGGTCCCCTTCTTAGTTACCCTCTAGGTGGTATACTATAATAACAACATAACACAAAATTATCACTCTTTTACCATTAACTATAATACTCATTAACCATATAGTTAAATATCATTTAATTAACAAATACAATCAAACATAGACAAATAAGAGAAGGAAAAAGGATACTATCTACATAAAAGCCTTCTTTTATGCATATTAACCATATTTGTATTCTTTTTATATAAATCATTATTTTTTTGCATCACTATTATAATATCTTATATGTACCTACTCTTACTCATTACACACTTTACATGTACTATTTAAACTTTCCTGTACTACATTCCACTATATATTACAATAGTACTATTTACACCAAACATTAGTCTATATCACTTCCTACTCACTCCTATCCTTAGAATCTATGGAGCTCTCCCTATTGACTCTAGCTATAGACACCTCTGTAGGATAGAGATGAGTATGTCGCATCGAACAATTCCCATTCAAAGTCTACCACTGGTCTCTGATAATATTGGCTTACCACTCTCTTTGCTGCTCTTCCTACTCTCAGGGTCATCCTTCGAACCTTAAATACTTGCCATCTAGTTTCCAAGAAAGATTTCTATAAATCTTTAACTATCTCATATAAAGCATTGAGCTCTATCTCTAAAGCTTTCGCTCTTAAACTTAAATCTATAAGATCTGGTAGGTCAGAATCCTTTACAAGATTTGCCTTTGACTGATATCTCATATTGTAAGACACCTCATCTAGTAGTGTTCATCTTTCTCAGGCTCTACCACTCTATCTGATGACATCTATAAGATAAAACAATTATATGAAAACTAAAGGTAAACATATATACATATAAAAAAAATGTAACATATAGAGATATCACATATTTAATCCTAATGATTAACTACAAATGACAATTAGGAATTCCTATGCTCTATGGTATGACTTAATTTAATTTTTTTTATACTTAGACTTTAGCTTTGATACTAACTCTGTCGCAAACCAAATTTAGGGTGCAAAGGCATAGGTAGGCCAATGGTCACCACCGAAAACCCTTAGAACCCGCTAACTCTATCCTTTAATGGAAATTTGGTACTATGCTGATAGCAATTTAACATAACCTCAAAACATGAAACCAATAAACAATAATTATAACACTCCTAATATGTCATCCTTATACCCTCAACTTCATCAACATTACCATTTTCTCCCATACATTCATTAACTTAACTCACAATGTAAAATGTAATTTAAGTCATTTATTGTTTTATTACTTTATTTAACTAATACATCACGCACATATACAACATACATTCATTACACATCATTACCTTAACATTTTAAATATCATGGAGTAGCTAAGGTTATCTTTAAACTATCTATTTATATAACAAAGATATGTACATTTGTTTATAATATTGAAAGCAAAAAATATATTCTTCATTTCTTGTAAGCATCAAGTGAGGATGAAACTTAAGCTTCTCGATAAGTGCTAAATTTTTGAAAAGAAAAATACATAGGGCATAGGGGTGAGTAAACTTAGTATGTATATACTATATTACCATACTTGCAGCACAAAGGTCAATAAAGTTTTTCAGGGGTGGTACTAAAATCTATATCATGAATAAACATCAAGAAAGGAAATTCAAAATAGTAATGCTTGAATGAATAATTAAGGAACAAATGCTAAAAGAATAGAAATAATGAATGGAATAGTATTATTGGACTAGCAAAAATATGGTCTAATAATAATAAGAGTGAAATTACTCTTGATCACATTTTATTTGTGATAGAAGCTCCTTTTATAGAGCAATATCACACTACTTATGCTCGGCAAGCCAGGCCATGTGACTAGGATAATATCTCCTTACGGTTGGAGTCAATGTAGAGTTGTTCCCCATATCGGATAAAGGGATTTTTGCTTTTCAAGGTTATAAAAATGGTACCAAGATCTTTAAATAATTGACATTTTAGACAGAGTATTTCAATTTTAAGTAAAGAAAAATAAATTTACAAATTGTTTATCAAATCAGAATTATTAAATAAGTTTATTAGCAAGATGTGAATGAATCAAGTTTGATTACAAATGAGTAGTGGAAATCATCAAAATGAGATTCTAGGTAAGTAGCATTTCAAGGTTTTCATGGAATGTACAATAATTAAACTCAATAGGAAAAGAAACTAGGTTATGCAAATATAGCAATATAGGATACACTCATGTTAACTCCTTTGACTTAGGCAATAAGTACAATAATAAGGTCCTTGCTATTCTTCTTCCTCCCTTTCTTACTCTTGATTTTCTTTAGGCTCATTAGGTTGTTCTACATGCGAATATGCATATACATTAAGTTTAACACAACAATAGTAATGCCAAATGTTTAGTTTCTAATTTCTGCCTATGGCATATCTATTAACCTAGTAGTATTTTGTTTGCCATAACTTAAGCTATAACACTCAAATTTCATTGATTATTAAATATTTGGAAATCTAACACTAATAGGTACAACATATTAAAATTTTAGCCCATTTTGAGCTCTACATAAAATTTGGTGCAATTTCTAATCTAGCCATGCATCACTATCCTAGACAGATTGAGCTGGTCCTCATTTTGTTAGCATAACTCATAATTGTTAAGTTTGATGCCTCAACCATTTTACTAAGTAAAAGCTTATTTTCTTAGTTTAGATTTTAGTCAAATTCTATCTTTAAGACCCCTCAAATAGCCACTCAATTTCTGTGTCCCCATTAACCATACATACAGAGATAGCTCCAATGCAAGCTCCATAAATCTCAAACCATTGAGAATATCCTCAAGACCTTTTAAAAGTTCTTATTCACATTTTGCCTATAACTTTCTAGTTTTGGCCAAGGTCAAATTCAGACTCCAAGGTCTCTGAATCAGAGCTTTAAGTTCCAACAGTCAACTGCTCACTAAACCAAACCCTAGGTTTTCTTCATTAACCCTTATTCTTGTCACCTCTACTCTAATTTCCCTTACTTAGACATCCTTAATTCAACTCCTTTCTTCTATCCATACCTCAAGCAACTATCTCTCCTTCATTATTTCTTCAACTCAAATCCAAATATCAAGTAAGAAAATGAATTTTCTAAAGAAAACATAACATATTTAAGTAGAAGCATGAAACCAATGAGTTTAATTCTTGAACTTACCTCAAACTTAGCCTTCTTACTTCTTCACCTTCTCCTCTTATAACTCTACTCTTCACTTCAACCTTCTCAATTTCTCTTTCTATATGCTTAAGTTAAATGGCCAACTTTTGAGTAAGTGAGTTGAATTTATCCCATATGTATATTTTCTTTTTCTTTTTCTCTTTTTGGTTTTATTTATGACCAAAAATTAGAATTGCTAAATTCATTATTTTTCCTTTCAATTTTTGGTAGCCATCTCCAATTTGTAATTATTTTATTTTTTTAATAAATTAAAAGTCAAAGGTAATGATTATATATTATATCTAAATCTCAAAATTGCCATTTTATTAAACTTAATTACACTAAATTATCTAATTATTATCTATTAGCATTTTTAACTAAACTTTTTAGACCATAATTAATTATTCAAATGCTAAATTTTTCCAAGCCAAAATCTGAGAAGAATCCTAGAGTCAGAATTCATCGGTTTCACTTTTAGCATATTGATTTTCAGACTCATATCCAATTTAGGGTTTTGGTTCCTAATTCTCTATTCTTTTCCTTAGTTTTTTCTATTCTAATTAGTTTTGGACTACTCTTTGGACTCTGGTGGCTTAGAACACCTAAGGTGTTACATTTAAGTTCAGAATGTTAAGTAGGAAATCCTTTTGCTTTCTAGAAAAGTGCTAATTTTATTTCTCATAGTGATAGGTCAAATTTCAATCCATATTTGAATACATACAATCTAGGGTGGAGGAGTCATCTAAACTTTTTTTAGGGCAACAATTAGCAAAAGATACCATTAGGATTGCCACAACAGTAGCCACCATAAGAAAACAAAGGAAATTTCAAAGATTTGTTCACTAAGTTCATTAAATAGTGCTGAAGTGAAATTCCAAAATCATGAAGCATCTATTAAGAACTTAGAAGTTCAAGTGGGGTAGCTAGTTAACATGATGTCACATCCCAACCTTAGAGATACCACGGTCCTATAACATAGGGAGACATAAGGTCACCCACGCCCATAGAACCCATTAACATATAACAATCATGCCTAGTATCTTACCGAACCTCTTTCATTAACTCATTTAAAACATTTAGATGAATACCATAAATTGCGGAAGACTTAAAATAAATCATTACATATAAAATCCATAAGGAAAATAATATAAATCTTGATAAGTATCAATCCACATTCCCGGAGCATTTAAAGACAAGACTTCATAAACATAGTATTATTGATAACTCGGACAAGGAATTCCCCAAGTGAAGTAAAATGCTTGAGCCATCACCTTGCCTCCTCACATTTACTCACCTGGAACCACACAAGGAAAAAGGGGTGAGATAGATGATCTTAATGAGTAAACAAAAAGGCACATACATTATCACATATTCCTTTGAAAGGAAACACATAGCTTATACATATAGTTCATGGTTTATAACTCATAAATCAGATTGCAATTTAGCAAGGGTTCAATTTGGCAAGTTTGCAAAAATCACACTTATAACACATAGTGAGTGAAGGCTATTGCTCCATCACTCGAACACATAGAGAAGAGGTGGCCTTATACCAAATTCCAACTCCTATCACGTAGAAAGCGTGAAGCTGATTAGGCCCCACGGCTAGAACCGCCCCTTCTAGCTGAGTTGGATACACTACCCCTATCCATCAAGTTAAGATCGTGTACATAGGTTCCGATGATTACCCGCATCGGCACGAGGATTCTGCATAAAGGGTAAAGGTGCCATAGCTAGAGCTATTGGTAAACACAATTAACAATATCACATAAGGCAACAATAACATGTAATTCAATATCAATAATAGTTTCGCTTTCAAACAATGATACAATGAAAGTGTAGTTCTAGAAAGAATACAAGTTAGAGTGTTAATCACAAGAATTTCTCATTTGATAGCAAAATAGTTTTGGACCAAATGTCCTTTGGCAACCCAAGCTTGACAAAGAAATCATGTAATAATATTTAGATTAGAAAGAAACTTGGGTTTCAACAATCACAAAGGCTCACATAGCATGTTTTCACACATTTGTAACATAACAATATGTTACTTGCACTTATAACATGAACATAGTGTTTACTCACACTTGTAATATGAACATAGTGTTTACTCACCTTGGGGTTACTTTGCTCCTAGTACACGTAGTCCCTTTGCACTTCTAAAGCTCCTCAAACTCTAACATAATATTTGATTTAATACTTAGTATTTATTTACTCATAATGCTCCTATCCCATAACTACCTATGTACATATAGCATACATATACACTTAGAGTCCACACATAGGTGTACTCATCACTTGCACATAGTACGTTGACTTTAAAAGTCTTGCATACATAGGCCTTATAGGCTCACATGAAAACACATTGCAATCATATCAATACCTTTTTAAGGTCATCACAATATCATTACCTTAATATCAATTCACTTATCAATTATCTTAGTTCACTTTACACTTCCATACATGTCAACTTAACAATTAATCCTTCAAACATCATGCTTATCTCTTATGATCCCTTTCACTTCATTAACTCATAACCATATATTCATCATCAAGTTGTCATGACATCTAGTTCCAAATGCCTCAATCACATTTTCATTCTAATCACATTATAAGGTTAAGATACCTTAAATATATCTTAAGTATACCAAAACGCATTTAAGCTTATTTAGGATCATACCTTCAACTAACATCCAATTTTATCATTTATTATACATACATACATGTCAACAATTACCAAGACACATCACATAAAATTTATAAACATTTGGACAAAATTGTTCATGTAGGCCGAATGCATCATTAAGGTAAAAAACCAAATTCTTCTTCTTTTTGTGCTTTCCGTCTATTTCAGAAATATGTAAAAACATGGTTTGAACCAAGATTTTTCATGTAAGCATAACAAAAATCATTTTAGAAAATAAATTCATAGGAATCAGCCACTATTGGTGTTTTTAATATATAAAAATTCAATCTTTTGCATTATAGTGCACAAAACCATAAGTTTTCTTGCTTTCGGTATTTTCCGGTCATTTCAGAAATATGCAAACAAGTTATTTAAACTATTATTTTTCATTCAATCATAGAAAATATCAGTTTAGAACACATTCCTTCATGAATTGGCAGCCATAGATAGGGTTTATGCAAGAAAATTCCAAGTTCAAAGGCTTAGGTGAAAAATCATAAGTTTCTGCGCATTTCGTTCATTTCAGCGATAAACAGACACATGATTCAAATCATTATTTTTCACCTAAACAAAACAAATATCATATTACAATACTTATTCATACAAATCAGCAGCCATCAGCAGCCATATGATCATGCAAGAATAAAATTTTCCAACTTCCAAGTTCTAACACGAAAACCTTGAATTCCTTTGTTTTCTGAAACTCTTCGGTCATCGCAGAAATATGCAAAAATATTATTTAATCCAATATTTTTCATCAAAACAAATCAAAAATCAGTTTAGAATATAACCATGCACAAATTGCCCCCCCCCCCCTCCCCCCCCATGATGTTTATGCAATAAAATTGTGATTTTAAGTTATAGAATTCACCTTTGAAGAAATCTTGCGGAAAGAATCATGTTTTTGGTAGAAAATAAATTTTCTCTCCCAAAAATTCACTCAAACAGAATTGAATCTGTAGAAATCAGTAATCAAATAGTTGAAAATAATTTTTCTATAATTTATTTCATAGAAATCAGTTTAGAAATCAAAAGAGAATATAAACTTACAATTACAGTCACGAAATTGCGAAACGGTAAGGTGTTTTCAATATTTCGGTAGAGATAAATATTTTGAGAGGATTTTCTACCAAAATACAAAAAGAATAAGAGAATGGCTGCTGGAAACCCTTGTTTGGCCGAAATTTAGAATAAATACTAGGGTTGGAGTGGAATTTCCACTAATACCCTTAATGAAATAAGTTAGGAGGATTTTTGTGTAGTGGGCTTTTGGGTATTTTGACTTTCCCTTTAAAATTGTCGGCTGAATGGAATTAAAATAAAAAGAATATTTTTCTTATTAATTCTAGAACATTTCCCTCAAAAATATTTATTTAAGAATATTTTAAAAATACCCATAAAATTATTTTATGCTTAAAAATTATCTTATGCATGAAAATTCATTTTATTTAAAATAAATTCTTTTATGCAAATGCACTTCATGTAAATCATTTATTTCACAATAGCAACTCATATTATGCATATTAAAATTAATTTAATATGCCACATACTCATCAATCACTTAGATCACAAATTTTCACACAAGCACACACTTAACCTTATTAGTTCTAAATCAAGCAACTTATCACAAAAATTCCTAGGGTGGGTGTGGGTTGTTACACATGATCTCAAAAAGAAGAGAAGGTTAGCTTCCTAGTAATACTAAGAAAAAATCTAAAAGAGCAAGTGAATGCCATTACCTTGAGATGTGGAAAGGCAGTTGGAGAAATGAAAGAAGGTACTCAAAAGAAGAAGGATGAGCATGAAAGGGAAGTTGATGATCATAGAGAAAAAAAATGGAGTACACCTAAACTTAATTTAGATGATATTAATATTCATCTCCCTTATCCTAATAGAGTTTTAAAAGCTAACTTGGATAAACAATTTGAAAAATTTTTAGAGATATTTAAAAAAGTACATATTAACATTCCTCTTCTTGATACAGTATCGTAGACGCTAAGTTATGCAAAATTCTTAAAGGAGATGATTTCCAACAAAAGGAAGTGAGAGGATTATGAAATGATGAAATTGAATGAAGAATGTTTTGCAATTTTGCAAAATAAAATGCCCCTAAAGCTTAAGGATCCAGGGAGTTTTTCTATCCCTTGTACTATAGGAGATACTGATTTTAAAAAAGCTTTATGTGACTTAGGTGCTAGTATAAACTTAATTCCATATTCTATTTTTGAAAAACTTGGATTGCTTGAATTAACACCCACTATTATTACCTTGTAATTAGCTGATAAAAGTATTAAATATCCTAGGGGAGTAGTGTCACATCCCAACTTTAGAGATATAATGGTCTTAGAACACGGGGAGATATAAAGCCACCCATGCCCATAGAACTCACTTACACATATACAAGTCATGCCTAGGATTGTACCAAACCTTATATAATAACTCATTTAAAATATTAAATGAAAATCTTTAGTTGTGAAGACAGTGATTAGACACTTCACATATAATCTATAAGAAAATAATATTCATAATCCACTTGAAACCTTAATAAATAACATCTCATAATAAACATCAAAAATTAAATATTCCCAAAGCATCTAAATGACAACCCTTCATAGTATGGTATTATAAATGACTTTGACAAGGAATTCCTAAGAAAAGTAAAATGCTTGAGCCATCACCTTGCCCCCTCACATTTGCTCACCTGGAACCACACAAGAAAGAAGGGATGAGATAGATGATCTCAATGAGTAAACGATATAGCACATATGATCTCAATGAATAAACAATATAGCACATACATTAACATATATTCCTTAGAAAAGGAAACTCATAGCTTATGCACATAGTTCATGATTTATAATTCATGAATCAAGTTGCAATTTAGCGAGGGTTCAATTTAACAAGTTTGCAAAAATCACACTTATAACATGTAAAGAGTGAAGGCAGTTGCTCTATCACTCAAACACATAGAGGAGAGGTGGTCTTAAACTAAATTCTAACTCCTATCACATAGAAGGCATGAAGCTAATTAGGCCCCATAGCTAGGACCTCCCCTTTCTAGTTGAGATGGATACACTACCCCTATCCATCTAGTTAAGATAGTGTGCACAGGAATAGATGATTACTCGCATCAGCACGAGGACTTCTACATAAAGGGTTAAAGGTACCATGGCTAGAGCTATTGGTATTCATATATAACAATAACATTTATGGTAGTAATAATATGTATCACAATAACAATGGCAATTTAACTTTTGTGCAAAAGATACCAAAAATAGTGTAGTTCCATAAAGAATATAAGTTAGGGCAATAATCACAAGGAATTATCATTGGATAAACAAAAATGGTTTTTGGACCAATTATTCTTTGGCAACCCAAATTTTACAAAGAAATCACAGAATCATATTTAAGGAAAGAAAAAACTTGGGTTTCAAAGGTCTCAAAGGCTCACATAACATGATATTACATATTTGTAACATTACATAATGTTACTTCACACTTGCAGCAAGATTACAGTGTTTACTCACCTTGTGGTTCATTTGCTCCTAATTCATGTAGCCCTTTTGAACCTCTAAAGCTCCTTAAGCTCTAAGATAATATTTATTTCAATACTTAGTGTTTATTTAATTATGATGTTATCCTATCCCATATCTACCCCATGCACATATAACATTCACATATATTTAGAGTTGCACTTATAAGTGCACTCATCACTTGCACATAGCATGTTGACTTAAAAGTCTTGCACAGTTAGCCTTTACAAGCCCATATGAAAACACACTACAATAATATCAATACCTTTCTAAGGTCAACACAATATCATTATCCTAATATCAATTCACCTTAATAATCATCTCAGTACACTTAACACTTGCACATATGTCAACTTAACAAACAACCTTTCAAGCATCATGCTGATCTCTTATGACCATTTCCTTCAATCAATCTCTTCATAAATTCAAGATCATTAATTCATTATTAACTCATCATACAACCTACTTCCAAATTATCTAATCACATTCACATATCAATCACAACATAAAGTTAAGATACCATAAGTATACCAAATTGCCTCTAGTCTTGTCTAGGGTCATTCCTTCAACTAATATGCAATTTAATTATTTATCATCCATTAATACATGTTAATAATCATCAAAATACATTGCACAAAAATTATAGACATTGAGATAAAAATCCCATGGTAGGCCGAATACCCTATTAAGAGAAAAACTGAATTTTTCTTACTTTTTATCTATTACAGTAATATGTAAAAACATGGTTTGAACCAAGTTTTTTCATGTAATCAAAACAAAAATCATTTTAGAATATAGACATGTAGGAATCGGCTCATATGTACATTCTTATGCATGAAAATTTCTAACTTTAAGTTTTAGGATGAGCAACCATGAGTTTTCTTGTTTTTGGTACTTTCCGGTCATTACGGCAATATGTAAACATGTGGTTTAAACTATTATTTTTCATTCAATCACAACAAATATCAGTTTAGAACATCAATGTATACAAATTGGCACCCATAGATGCTTTTCATATGTGAAAATTCCAAATTTAGTGTTTAGGAAGGAAATCATAAGTTTTCAAGCTTTCTGCGCTTTTCATTCATTACAGCGATATGCAAACACATGATTTAAATCATTATTTTTCATCCAAACAAAACAAATATCATATTAGAATTCCTCCATACAGAAATCAGCAGCCATATGCACATGAAATCATAGAATCTTCCAACTTCTAAGTTCTAGCACAAAAACCTTGAATTTCCTTATTTTCTGAAACTTTTCGGTCATTATAGTAATATATAGAAATATGATTTAATTCAGTATTTTTGACCTAAACACATCAAAAATCAGTTTAGAATAGTAATATGTAAAAATTTCCCCCCTTTGGTAATGTTTATGCATGAAAATTTCAATTTGAGTTGTCGGAATCACCTTTGGAGAAATCGCGTAAAGAGGTTAATGCTTTCAGTAGAAAACTTGATTTTTCTCTCAAGAAATCACTTAACCCAAATTTTATCAATAAAAATCAGTAAATATTCAGTTCAAAATAATTTTCCAAAGATTAGTTTCATAAAAACCAAATAGCAAATTGAAAGGAAAAGAAAAACTTATGAAATGGTCGCGAAAATCGCATGTTTGAAAGGATTTTGTGAATTTCGGTAGAGAGAAATATTTTAAGAGAATTTTCTACTAAAATACAGAAAAATAGAGTGGTGGCTGCTAGAATGAGAGTGTTGGCTGAATTTTAGGTATTTAAATGTAGGGTTTGGGCAATTTCCACTAATAACCTTAATGAGCTAGGTTAGGAGGGTTTTTGGGTAGTGAGCTTTTAGGTATTTGGGCTTTTTATTTAGATTATGGGCCGATTATGGGTAATTAAAATAAAAATAATTTTCTTATTATTTTCATTAAAATTTCCGCCAAAACATTTATTTGAAAATATTTTAAAAATACTCATAAAATTATTTTATGCTTAGAAATTGCCTTTATGCATGAAAATTTCATTTTATTTAAATAAATTATTTTATGCTAATGCATTTTATTTAAACCATTTATTTCACACTAATAATTCATATTAGGCATATTAAAATTAATTTAACATGCCTCAAACTCAAATCACGTCACATATGAATTTCATATAGTCATACAATTTGTCACAATAACCCTAAATCCAAATAATTTATCACTAAAAATTTCTAGGGTAGATGTGGATTGTTACAAATAGTAGAAGACATTTTAGTCAAAGTGGTCAAATTTATTATTCCTATTGATTTTATCGTGTTAGATATGGAGGAAGAACATGTAATGCCTTTGATTCTAGGTAGACCTTTTCTTGCTACTGTTAATGCTTTGATTGATGTACAAAAAGGTTTACTCACATTTAAAATCAATGGTGAAGAAGTTGTGTTTAATGTGTTTAAAGCTATGAAATATCCTAACACACATGAACATGAAATATTTGCAATTGATTACATGACATGTATGCAAATGAAGTGAAAGTATTTAAATTGGAAGATCTGATAGATAATGGCATTATTAATTCTTGGGATGAAAATATTAAGGTCAAGGATAAAGAGCATAGGGAGGCTATAAATTATTTGGAAGTTGATCAAGAAGGGTTCAAGCCCAGATAAAGAAAATTCTTACTTCTAGATGAACCCTTTTCTTCTCAAAAGTTGCAACCACTAATTGAAAAACCTCCTACTTTGGAACTTAAATCTCCTTGAAAGAAGAAAAAAAAAAGTCAAGCTAATGACTTTAAAATAGTGCTTGTGGGAGGCAACCACATATTTTCATAATTTTTTATTTTTATTATTTATTAATTTTTAAGATGTGAGCATTTAGTGGTTTCAAATTTTGAGTAATAATGGCAAATTTTGTTATCACATGGGCATGTCATATTTTTGGATTCTTTTTTTCAAATGGTGAATTTTATTTAGAAGACCACATTTTATAAGGTGTGCCCACGTCTTATCACAAGAACATAAAAGAACCTTTTGAGTTTAGAGCATGCTCGCATCTTATTAAAATTAGTTTTCTATTTGTGTTAGTGTCAAATTTGAATTTTTATTTTTTTTAAAAAAAATATAGTTAGGATTTATTTTTTCTCTCTTTTATACCTTTTAACCCTAGTTTTCTTTTCACTCATTTCTTTTTTTTTTTTTAACAACCGCCTTTTTCTTTCTTTCCTTCTTAACTCCGACTGACTAATCTTCTCCACCAAACGACTTCCTTTTCTCTGGTCACTAGTTCCACCATTCAACTATCCTCACCAAGCCTTTAACAAATTCCAATGATGATTCAAGCTCTATAATAGTAAGAACCAAATCTTTGGTTGCTGCCAATACACCTTCATGTGATTATTATAGAGCACAGCTGCAATGATAAGAGCATCATATTTTTCAAAACGGATCATAATTTTGTAGCTTATTTTGCATTGTGGTGTTTCACCCATAACTACTTGTACTTCAAAGCTCATCACTAGTGGAAGTTCTTTTTACTATTTTATCTTCAGCATCTTGTTTCTTTTATTTTGGGTGAGCTTCTTCTTCTTCTTTTTTATTTTTATTTTTTTTATACATTGAGGACAGTGTATATATTAAGTGTGGGGGAGGGATTTAATAATTTTTTTTTAATGGTAGGATAGATAACTCTAGCATACTTTAGTCTTTACTTTTTAAACTCTTTTTTTTTTTTTTAATTTCTACTCCTTTGATATTGGTTTTTGGATGATCTTGAATTATCATGAATTATGTGCTTAGGTTGAAAAGAGAAGATAAGTTTCAAACATAAGTAGGTGAATTTTTTATGGCTAAAATAGGTATCTCATAGTTTCAATAATTAATTTAGAAGAAAAATGTGCAAGATTCAATGCAAATTCAACCTTAATATGAGTTTTTGAGCCTATGAGCATTTTATCATTCATTGCTTTATTTATTTTTACTGAGTGATGGTTAAACATGGCTTGATTATTCTAGACTTGCTTTATTATGCATGTTGAGACTACATTATTAAGTTCATGAATTAGAATGAAAAGGGTTTTTAGGTTAGCCATTTTGAATTTGTAAAAAGCCTACGCTTATTTTATTTTCCCTTAGAAGAAAGCAAGTTAAGCCATAGCCTTTTCTTTTTTTAAGTCATATCTATGTTACCTTAAACCTTGCCATTTTACCTTTAACTCTTTATCAAATGATTGTTTAATTTGTAGCATGAAATTTACATTACTCTTGTGAAATTTGAAGAAAGATGATGAGAAATAACTAGAGCAATTGAAGTAAAAGTTTTGTTAGTAAAAAAGAGAGGGAGAAAGGGGGAGAGAGGGTGAAGGGGGGAGAGAGAGAGAGAGAGAGAGAGAAGAATATATATAAATAAATAAATATAAATAATACTCTAATTACTTTAATTGTGATTTTATTGGAAGAAATTTGATCAAAAGAGTAATTGAGGCACTAAAAAGTTGAAATTCATCCAATTTGATTAAATTTCTTTGATAATTTTCACCTAAAAATCCCTTTTATCAAACCTGAACCTAAGCCCCATTACACCTTGTTCAAATCCTTTGATTTTTAATACATTGAACTCATACTTAGTGTTACATCCCAATTTTGGAGACATGAGAGTCCTAGAATATGGGGAGACATAAGGTCACTCACACCCGTAGAACCCACTCATACAAATAAAAGCATGGCCTAGGATCATACCGAACCTTATGCATAAACTTAATAAAACCTTTTTGTAAAAGAAAAACCTTAAGTTGTGGAAGTTTAAAAATATACTTTAATACAATTCATAAAAAAATAATAATACGACTCCAAGTAAATTCTCCAACATAATATTCTAAAATAAAGTTCCCATAATAACTCTCGGAGAGTCTAAGGACTCATCATAGTATGGTATTATTATAACTTTGACAAGGAATTCCCCAAGCAAAGTACAATGCTTGATCCATCACCTTGCCTACTCATATTGCTCACCTAGAACCACATAAGGGAAAAAGGGTAAGATAGATGATCTCAATGAGTAAACAATATAGCACATTTAATAACATATATTCCTTTAAAAAGGAAACCCATAGCTTATAACACATAGTTCATAATTTTCAATTCATGAATCAAAGTTTCCAATTTAGCAAGGTTTTCATTTTAACAAGTTTGTAGAAATCACACTTATAACACATAACACATAGAGTGAATGATGTTGTCATAATCACTCGAACACATAGAGGAGAGGTGGCATCAAACCAAATTCCAACTCCTATCACATAAATAAGCATAAAGCTGATCAAGCCCCACGTCTAGAACTACCCTTTCTGGTTGAGGTGGATACACTACCCCTATCCATCGGGTTAAGACTATGTGAACAGGACAGGTTTCGATGATTACCCGCATCGGCATGAGGATTTCTGCATAAAAGGTTAGAGGTACCATAGCTAAAGCTAATGGTATCCACATATAACAATAGCACTTAAGGCAATAATAACATGTATCATAATAGCAATAGCAATTTAACTTTTTGAACAAAAGATATAAGAATAATGTAGTTCCAGAAAGAATATAAGTTAGGGCAATAATCACAAAGATATTATCATTGGATAATCAAAAATGGTTTTTTAACCAATTGTTCTTTGGCAATCCAAACTTAACAAAGAAATCATAGATTTTTATTTTAAGATAGAAAAAAACTTGGGTTTTAAGAATATCAAAGGTTCACATATTATGATAGCTTGTACTTGTAACAATAATATAATGTCTCACCTTGTGGTTCCTTTGCTCCTAGCACTTGTAGCCCTTGAACCTCTAATACTCCTCAAGCTCTAACATAATAATAAATTCACTACTTAGTATTTATTTAGTCATCATGTTATCCTATCTCATAACTACCCCATGCACATATAACATTCATATACACTTAGAGTTACACATAGAAGTGCACTCATCACTTGTACATAACATGTCGACTTTAAAAGTCTTGCACACTTAGCTTTTATAGGCTCACATAAAATCACATTATAACTCATACTATGACTTTTCTAAAGTCAAACAAAATATGTCATGATCTCAAAATCAATATACTTAACACTTCCATATATATCAACTTAACGATAGCCCTTCAGGTGTCATGCCTATCTCTTATGATCAATTCATACAATCAATCCCATCATCAATTCAAGATCATTAATTCATTATTAACTCATCATAAAACCTATTTCAATATTACTTAATCTCATTCACATATTAATCACAACATAGGGTTAAGATACCCTAAGTATACTAAATTACCTTTAGGCTTGTCTAGGGTCATTCCTTCAATCAACATGCAATTTAATCATTTATCATTTATATGTACATGTCATTAATCATTAAAATATATTACATAAAAATTATAGACATTGGGATTGAATTCCCAATGTAGGCCGAATTGCACAAGCAAGAACAAACATGATTTTTTTTTCACTTTTTGCACTTTTTGTTTATTACAGTAATATGAAAAAACATGGTTTGAACCAAAATTTATCATGTAATCAAAACAAAAATCATTTTAGAACATGAATCCCTATGAATCATCATCCATATATGTCCATATGCATGAAATTTTCTAACTTTATATTTTAGAATGAAAAACCATGAGTTTTCTTGTTTCTGGTACTTTCTAGTCATTACAGTAACATGTAAACAAGTGATTTAAACCTTATTTTCATTCAATAATAACAAATATTAGTTTAGAATTCCAATATGTATAAATCGTTAGATATACTTGTATGTACACATGAAATTTTCCAACTTTTAAGTTCTAGGATGAAAACTATGAATTTCCTTGTTTTCCAAAAATTTTCGGTCATTATAGTAATATGCAAAAATGTTATTTAATTCAATATTTTTCATCTAAACACATCAAAAATCTATTTAGAACACAAACATGTAAAAATTGCCCCCCTAATGAGTTTATGCATGAAAATTTCAAATTTTGAGTTATAAGATTTACCTTTGAAAGATTCGCGTACACAGGTTAGCGTTTTTGGTAGGGAAATTAATTTCTCTTTCAAAAATTCACTTAAACTAAATTAAATCAGTAGAAATTTTTAAATACTCAGTTTAAAATAATTTTCTCATGATTAGTTTCATAGAAATCAAATAATAAATTGAAAGGAGAGAAAAACTTACGAATACGGTCAAGAAATCGCAAGATTTGTAAGTATTTTGTGAATTTCTGTAGAGAGAATAATTTTGTGAGAATTTTTCTACCAAAATAATGAAATAATAGAATAGTGGTTGCTGGAAGCTAGGGCTGGCCGAATTTTATCCTATATATTTAGGGTTTTGGACAATTTCCAATATTACCCTTAATGAGCTAGGTTATGAGTGTTTTGGTGTAGTGAGCTTTTAGGTATTTGGGCTTTTTATTTAATTTTGGGACTAATTATAGGTAATTAAAAACAAAATATTTTTCTTATTGTTTTCATTAAAAATTCCCCCAAAACATTTATTTAAAATTATTTAAAAAATACTCATAAAATTATTTTATGCTTAAAAATTGCCTTTTCGCATGAAAATTCATTTTATGTAAAATAAATTATTTTATGCTAATACACTTCTTATAAATTATTTATTTTACAATAATAATTCATATTAGGCATATTAAAATTAATTTAATATGCCACATACTTATAAATCACATCACACATGAATTTCCATAAAATCATATATTTTGTCACAACAACTCTAAATTCAAGCAATTTGTCATGAACACTCCTAAGGTAGGCATGGGTTGTTATACTTAATGGTGGAGATGTAACATATCAGCAAGCTTATGGTAATAACATTCCTTGTTTTGGCTTAAGAGTTTAATGATACACTAAACACTTTGAGTGCATAGAGTGAAATCAATGAGAGGGTATTTGAATCTGTTGCATTTTGATTTTAAAGAGATTGTTAGGGCAATGGGTTGCTTATTTTTGTCTTAAAAAGTTCATGCTATGAAATGTTTGTTTCTCTTGATTGTTGATTTGACTTGGTTTCATAAGGAGTGATGATTTGACATTGTTTATTAATGAGTTAAAGAGGACAAAGAGATGAAAAATGGGAGGTCTATTAAGTTTGGATTGAAGTATGCTTGTCATCATCTTAAATGTGGGGGAATTTGATAAGAGTATAAAATGTATATATTAATTATAGTCACTTCCTCTTATTTTGGTGTAAATTATGGAGAAATTTAAAGAAGAGTTTAGTGATCGAACATAAGATATGCAGAGTTAAGGCGTGGGTACACCTTACCAATGACATACCTGATGATTTAATTCAAGTTATGAGTGAAATTTCAGGCTAATTTATCTTAAGGAGTCTCTCTTATTTTGGAAGGATGAGTTACTAGTTCCAATCTATATATGGATCCCTATATTTGTAGTTTTTAAAAGGAAGTCATTTAGGAAGTTAAAAATCTTATTTTGGAGGAGAAAATTTTTAGGGATTAGGAGGGAGACTTTTTATAAATAGATAAAGATTTTTGTAGAAAAGGAGGAATTAAAAAAAGGGGACAGCTACAAGAATTGAACAAGAACACAATTATCGATACTTCATTGCCAAAAAATCATGAGTTCTTCCTTTTTTTTTTTTTTAGTTTTCTTTCTTTTATCATGAATTGATTTATTTGTAGCTAAGGCTATAGGAAGCCTAACAAAAACAATGAATTTAATTTGTCTTATTTAATCAAGATATTCTTATTTTGATCTTGTCCATGAGTTATTGTGTGCTTAATGCTATTAGAGCTTGGCCACTTCTTAATTGATTTGGTTTATTTAAAAGAATTGGAAGAAATTTCATATAACAGACTAAATAATTCATGGTGTGAATTGAATGGTATATAGGAATATATATACATGATTCATCTGATTAAATAGGTTTTTCATAAAATTTAATGCACTTTTTATCTCAAAAACTCTAATAGAGGAATCTAGGGGTTACTTGATAAAAGAAGGTTTAATACATTTTGGAAGAGAATATTAAACAAATTAGAAAAAATATCAGCCTATGAAAATAATAAATTATGTTCGTTAACTCAATAAATTGATTTTCATTGGAGTGATTAGGTGGATCGATAGTCTTAATGCTTTTAAATTGATTGTTGCAAGTTCAAATATTTATTGATTTCTCTTTGTTTTATTTTCTTATTTTTAATTTCCAATAGTTTAATCACTTAAATTTTTAATTTGATTTTCTAAATAATTAAAGGTTAACTATAGTTGTAAGCCCCGTTTGGCATTGTGTTTGGAAAAGGCACTTCTCAACAAAAAATTTTATATTTTTTTAAAAACTACTTTTTAAAACTGTTCTCAACCAGAAGCAGGTAAATTGATGCTTTTTCTAGAAGCAGGTTTGAAAAAAGTAGTTTATAAAAAATAATAAAAATCAATCAATAAAATCAAAAAAAAATTCTAAAAACACTTTTTTAACCTTTAATAGCAATCCCAAACACACTTGTAGTACTTATTTTGTTAAATTCTCGAGAGAACAATATCTTTATACTACTTGATAACTAGTGTACTTGCTAGGGTTATATAATTGTAGATATCAATCATATTATGTTTTCTAAATTTAAATAGAATCTTAATTATCACATAGAAGACCCATTTTTATATAGAAATTGAAGATTCAGGTAACAATTTTTTAATTTTCTTATTTTTAATTTTAAGGAGTTCCATTATATTTGTTGTCTTTTATCATTGTTTACATATAAATACATGTCTTTGAATTTGTTTTGGTCAATACTTTACAATTAACTTTCTTTCACTAACCTTTTTATTTTGTTTTTCTTATTGCAGGAGATATCATATATATTCCTTGTTGATCTAATAAATGGACTCAAAATATTCAAAGACAATGATCATTTCTTAGCTTTAATTATAGGAGAATTGGTGCTAATTTAATTTTTTTTACCACATGTAAAGTTACAATCAATACATATTGTTTCATTTTTTTTTTTTGTCATTTAATGTAAAAATACGATACAATGATGTGTTTAAAATATAGTAAAAATATATGTTCTTTTCATTGAAGGACTTTCTTCATATCTTATTAATATTTTTTTTTATTATCAATAATTAAATTATTGTGATAAAAGTAATAATTGAATATATATATATATATATATATATATATACATATATATATATATACATACATATATATATATATATACATACATATATATATATATATACATACATATATATATATATATATATATATATATATATATATATATATATATATATATTTATATATATAAATATATATATGTGGCAAATATAATTGTCACTATTATCACTTTGTCATAATGTAAATTTTTTGATAAAATTAGTTTGTCACAATATCTTGTTTTGTCATAATAAAATTTATTATATAGTGATAGAACGGTATTTCTCATGACAAACTATTTTCTTATTTTGATAAATAGCATATCACAATAAATTAGTTTATTCACAGTCACTTTATCACAATATATTCTATTTTATCATGAAAAATTATATTTTGTCACAACAAACTTATTTTGACTAATCTAGTGACAAGTTAAATATGTCACTGTTGGTGGAAAAATTATTTGTGCAAGCATTCATGTGTGCGAGGCACATGAACCATATGATTGCCCCTTAGACTTCTAAAATCAAACGGATATGGATCCCCAAGTTTCTTTGACCACGGTACGCTTGGATTCAATGAATGCACTAGCTGAAATTAATTGCAAATGTACGCTACAAATTGAAATGCTAATTAAAATTTAAATTTGCAAGAAATTATAAACAATGAAATTGAAAAAGAAATTAGGCTTGATTTGCATTAATTGAAAATATTAGCAAATATGAAATGGAAATAGTGATAATGAATTTAAAGAGAAATTGAATGACAAAGGCTAGAAAACTAAAGTGCTTGAACAAAGTAAGGAAATGAAATGAAAATTGTTGTTCCTTTGGGTTGTTTTTTGATCAATTGTTTGTGTCCTTCCTTCTTTGTTCCCTCCTTTCTTTTATAAATTCCCACCAGCCATTACTCTGCCTATTGAGAAAAATATAGGCATGCAGTTATGGTCCATGATCCCTATGATTCCTTGATTTTCTGTACCCACACCTTTTTTCTTTCTTGCCACTTTGTTTATTAAACTGGAAAATATTTTCCTTTTAAATTTCTTAGGCCACGTTATTGGACTTTCAACATTGGACTGGGCTTATATAATATGGCCATTTAAATGTTAGACCAAATAATTGCCCTCTTTCATATGTATGTTTATATATATGAAAAAGCTCCTTTACATTTCCCATAGCTCACTATGGCAAAAAACTTTAGGCCCAAGAGCTTTTCACAAAATATGATAAATGGTTTTGGGAAAATAAAGAGGGGGAACTAAAATCTCAATCAAATTCAAACCCTTCTACTTCCCACAGAAACCCAACTATTCCATTTATAGTTATAGAGAAAATCAATTTTTTAAAAAATCAACTCTACAGCTTCCTTTGCTTATTCAAAACCCATTTTCTCCATTCCTCCATTTAAATCTATTTAAAATTTCTAATTCAAATCTCTAAACCCAATCCCTCCCTTTATTGTCTTCATCCAATTTAACTATTCACACTTCAAATTTTGATTTTCTTCATCAAAAGCTTCCTTACTTCTCAAGATCCAACTCATTTCTTAAAATCTTCGCAAGACCTATCAAAAAACTTCTATTTTGTTCCTTCATTGCTGAGGTCTCTCTCCTATGAATTTTTGGTCAAGTTTCCTCCTCTGGTAACATGCTATTTTCTGACAAAGATCATGCCTACCAGCGGTTGTTCCTCCTTCTCTTTATTGTCACCATCACTGCGCCCCCATTTACTCAAGAACCAAGCACCCACTCACACCTAAGAACCTACAAGCTCACTCGTGTGACACCCAGTTGCTTCCTCGAGTTTAGGCTAATCCATACCAACCCAAATAGGTACCAATTGGTTGCCATTGGGACTCATCTTCGATGGCCATACTCAATCCATATTTTCAACTTGTTCATCCTTCAAATTCGGTAAGCTACTCCACTTTCCATTTTCTTTTTCATGAAACTTTGTCACTAATTGATTTCTTGGTTTTTTTTTCAAATCAAGAAAGCCTTTTTATTAGGAAATATACCCAACTCCCCCACCTTCACCACCAAAAGCATCATCTCTATCAAGGAATTCTCCTCCACTTATTCACAGGGTTCCACCATATTTCTTAAGTTTATCAAAGAAAGAAATCCAAGAAAGGTAAACTTCACTTCAACTTTTGTGTTTATATTCAATGTTGAATGAAATTTGGAGAAATGGGTTTGATTTTTAATGGAGAAATTTTGAATTGGGTGATTGGTTGGAAATGGGTGTTATGGGCATTTGGTATTTGGTATAGTTTAGCTTTCAAAAACTTAAAGCATTGATTCTCTTTGTTTATGGTTACCTGGAAATTCCAATTAAACTCTTTGATACACCTAGTCATATTTTGTCTATTTTGAGAAAAGTTTTTGGCAATGTAGAATAAATTCCAATATGAAAACATAGCCATATTTTGTGACTTTACTTTGCCATGATTCTCTTATTTCCTTTAAAGCTTATAAATTTAATAAATCTTGGTGACCTTTGGCAAATTCTTGTTAGTTTGTTCTTTTAAGTTTGCCAATGATTATTTGTGATGGAGCCAAGAATTTGACAAAGATTTTGGCCTTAACAACACAAATGACATTTTGATGATCAATGTATCAAAAATAAATTGGACTTGATGCTCTCTTGGTTTTGTATTTAGATTGAATGTGGGTTGTGTGGATTTAGGCTGTATTTCCTTGATATATATGCATTAGCCAAGTATTGGGCAATTGAGTATGGTGAGCATGGTTTGGTACTTGAAATTTCTTTAGGCTTTAATGACTTTTAAATCCAAAATCATGGAAAATAATTATTTAGCCATGTTTAGTCTTATCTGTCATTTTACCACAATAAAGGAACTACCACAATCTTAGATTTTGAGAGAAAGTTCACCTAAAGAAACCAAGTAAAACTATGAATTGGCTATGGGACTTAGTGTTGGTGGGCTCTGAATGTGAGGTACACATAAAACTCTCACCAACTTTCCACATGGAATGGTTTTACCAAAAATGAGTAATTTTGGCCAAATTCCACTACCAGAAAATCCCAAAATAGTGACAGAAATTTCCATCGCTAAATAATAAAATTTCATCGCTAAAGGAAATCAGTGACGGAACTGCGACGACAAAATTCCATAGCTATAATCCTAGTCGATGATTTTTTTGTGATGGAAAGAGAAATCTGTCGGTGATTTACAATGAAAACTTTGACACTAAAATTTGTTGCAAAAATTTCTGTCGCTGATTCATAGCTGATCCGTCGCTGGTCCATAGCTGATCTGTTGGAGTTTGGAATTAAATTTTGATAAAATCCATCACTGATTTAACAAATTCTGTCGCAATTTTGTTGTAATTTATAATTAAAAATTAATTTATTCCATCACTATTATCTATATATTCCGTCGCAATTTTTTACTTAAAAATTTATCATTTAATTTTCCTTTGCAAATCTATCAAAAAAATCCATTGCGATGTTTTACTTAAAACTAGTTTTCGTCACAAATCCATTGCAAATGTTTTTCATTTATTTATTTATTTTATTTATTATTATATTATTACATATATTTATACACATTATATTTATATTTATATACTAATATGTTTCAGCAATGTTAACAATATTAATATGAATACTAAAAATGTAATTAGTAATAAAATATTAACACAAGTATGAGTATAAGCAGGATTAATACAAAAATACTAATAAGAAAGTCCTAAATAATCCTCCTAATCATGCTGCTTATTAGTATGAGATGGATCTCAAATGCATGGTTATCAGCTGCAGTATTATCATCATCAGTAGCAGTAGCAGTATCTTTATTACCCGTAGGATCATTTTGGACAGATGAAACAGGATCCAAGCCTCTTGCAATCATAAAACTCTCCAAGCGATGAAGGTGTTCCTTCAGCTCTCGTTCTCTCTCTGACACCATCCTTTGTAACTATTGCTGAATTACTTCTTGAACTCCTAGACTTGAAATCAATTGAATAATTTCCTGTTCATTGCTTGGCTGGGAAGGAGCAGGAGAAGGGGCAGATGGTGGGTAAGTAGCAGAAGATGAGCTACCACTTGAATGTCCATAATATGACGATGCACAAGAACCGACTCCCTAAATTCTCTTCTTCTTATTCTCCCCTCCAATGGCTCTCAAGTATAGCTCCAACTCATTAGCAATAGCTAGCTGATCGAATCTTGGTATTGTCTGAGACATCTCTCCGCGCATTCTCACAATCTCATCCTATTAAATAATTTTGAATTATTTCCATCATTAGAAAAAATTTTAATTATATAAAAAAATTCCATAAATGAATTAGACTAACAAATAAAATTTTAAATTTACATGGATTGACTTTGAGCAAGAATTAATAAAACTTCCATCGGCCTTCCTAGTATGAGTGCAAATGAAAATCTCTATCGGCAGTGGATCTCGTCCCAATGTAGAAGCCTTTGAAACATTACAAAGTATTTAAATTTTATATTTTTCATAAACAGGGACATTTACAAAATTTGTACTTATATAGTAAATTTAAAATATATACTAACCAATCTACGGCGATGCTCCTCATGGGAGATAGAACTACCCATATGGCAGGATGGCCCACTACCGTCTCCCCCTGATTTAGAACGGCGATTCTTAGATGCCGTAGCAGACTTTGTTATCCTATGATCTTTCTGCCATTCCTCGCACCACTTCTTATAGACATCCTCTTCAAGAAACTTGGGCTTTTTACCAGACCTTTTTACATTGCTAACCATATTAGAATATCACAATGCACACTTCTTCTTCCAAGCAATTTTTACCTTTGAATCTATAGCCCTGTCCCATACAAAGTTTTTCTACAAGAAAGTGTTAAAATTGACTATATATATATATATATATATATATATATATATATATATATATATATATACACATATAAACTTTGACAAAAACCTTCCTTATATATATGAAATTTCTCATATCAATAAATGGAATTAAAATTTATAGAGTGATTTACTAATGTTTAACTTAAACAAATATATATAAGATAATTAGATCAATTAACACAAAATTCAGCATAATTACAAATACAAATGTTAAAAATCTATAGAAATTTTGGCAAAACTTTCCCTATATACTTGAATTATCCTCCTATTAATAGTTGGAAACACAATATAATTATTGCCCAAACACTTCAATATCATCAACATAATACATTATCATATAAATTGTCCAACCTGGGCCTCCAAGTAATAATACCTTCCACCGTAACACAAATCTATCATAATAATCATTAGTTTTGATTATTAAATTATAGGTAAAATTCTAAAAAATAATCAAATTTCTATGGTCAAATAATCAAATTACAGGTATATATATAAACTTTGATAAAAACCTCCCCTATATATGTGAAATTTCTCATATTCACAAATGAAATTTATACGTGTGATTTACTAATGTTTAACTTAAATAAATATATATAACGTAATTAGATTAATTAACACAAAATTCAGCATAATTACATATACAAATGTTAAAAACCTATAGAAATTTTGGCAAAACTTTCCCTATATACTGGAATTATCCTCCTATTAACAGTTGGAAAAACAATATAATTATTGCCCAAACACTTCTTAAATATATATAAGGTAATTAGATCAATTAACACAAAATTCAACATAATTACAGATACAAATGTTAAAAACCCATAGAAATTTTGGCAAAACTTTCCTATATACTTGAATTATCCTCCTATTAACAATTGGAAAAACAATATAATTATTGCCCAAACACTTTAATATCATCAATATAATACATTATCATATAAATTGCCCAACCTGGGCCTCCAGGTAATAATCCCTTCTGCCATAACACAAATCTATCATAATAATCATTAGTTTGGATTATCAAATTACAGGTTAAATTCTAACAAATAATCAAATTTCTATGGCCAAATAATCAAATTAGAGATATATATATATAAACTTTGACAAAAACCTCCCCTATATATATGAAATTTCTCGTATTAACAATTGGAATTTATAAGAGTGATTTACTAATGTTTAACTTAAACAAATATGTATAAGGTAATTAGATCAATTAACACAAAATTCAATATAATTATGAATACAAATATTAAAAATCTATAGAAATTTTGGCAAAACTTTCCCTATATATTAGAATTATCCTCCTATTGATAGCTGAAAAAACAATATAATTATTGCCCAAACACTTCAATATCATCAACATTTTGCATTATCATATAAATTGCCCAACCCAGGCATCCAAGGAATAACCTCTTCCGCCATAACATAAATTTATCATAATAATCATCAGTTTTGATTATTAAATTACAGGTAACATTCTAACAATTAATCAAATTCTATAGCCAAATAATCAAATTAGAGGTAAAATTCAAACAAATAATCAAATTATAATTAAACATTTAATGTTTATATTAATTACCTTAAATTCTTCCCAATAATAATCCTCAACTTCCTTTGGCACTTCCTTCCAATAATAGCCTTTTGGATATATCTTTTCCTTGAAGATCTCAACGATCATTTTTGCACACTTGCTAGATGGAAACAAGCTATAATACATAAATTATAAATAATTAATATATAATATTAGTCAAATATTAAATTTATGAAATTGGTATTAAAAAAATTATAAATAAAATTATACTTAACTCATTTGAATTTAAAATAGTGACAATGATCTTTCCATCACGCCTCTCATAAGTCTCAATAGGTGCATAAGCAGAAGCACCTTGCAAAAAGCTATGACCGATCTCAGAAGTTGATGTTGATGCAGTACTACTTCTTATAAGAGTAGGTGCTACCTCACCAGGTGTCTCATCATAGTTAGGAATAGACAATGATGATGATGAAGGGCCTGCTGCTGAATAACTTGGAGGAGCATCAGTATTAAGTGGTTGAGGAGGCCTAATAGAAAGAGGTGCTGTCGAACTAGATGGAAGTGTTGATGAACTAAGAGGAGCATCAATAAAGGGAAGTACTGACAGAGTCGAAGACTGAAGCTGAGGACGCAATTGACTTGGATTTGTAGTACCTCTACCACATCCCCTACTAGGTGCAGTACCTCTGCCATGCCCCTTAATGGGGAAATTACCTCTCCCATGACCTTTATCCATACCTGAATCATATGAAATTAAATGATTAAAAAAAAAGAGTATTTTGCCTGTTATACATTTATATACTCACACACAAGCAAGATAATTGTATACAAATAAAACAAAATATTTTATATTATCAGAATAATAAAGTTATATCAAAATATTTTATATTATTACAATAATAGAATTACAACATGTCTTTAGATAAACAAAATATTAAAAGATCTTATGCATCTGAATCACTATCTTCAACATCATCCAACTCTTCATCAAACTCTGCTTCCCCTTCTATTTCTAAATCTACTGGTGCTTCATCTTCTGTTTCAACCTCTTAGTGTTTAATATATTATAAGAACCAAGTGGATCATTAAGTGATTGATCCTCATCGATAGATGCAAGCGACACTTCCCTAGCATCCACAACATCCTCCTGGAAAGGTGAAACATGTGATGAAGGGTGTTCATTTGAGATTTGCCTATCTCGACAACTGGTCTAGCTTTAATCTTGCACACAGCTCACTAGTCTATATCGACACCTTTACAACCAGGATATGGGACATAATACACTTGAACTGCTTGTATTGCCAAGATAAATGGTTCATATTTATTAAATCTTCTTCTCATATTGATATTAATAAGATTATAATTTTGATGTATTTTCATCCCTACATTTGGCTTTGGATTAAACCAATCACATTTGAACAGTACAGTCCTCTTGATTGGTAGTGCCGGATACTCCAATTACAGTATCTCTATTAATCGACCATAATAATCACTTGATTGTCCTTTAATACAGACTCCACTATTATTTGTGAATCGTTTATCACTATGCACTTCATTGTGAAATTTGTATCCATTGACAAAGTACACAGGATAATAAGTAACAGTCTATAAAGGACCCATTGCTAAAGACCATATGAAAGGGTTCGAGATGCCATTTGTTAGATTGTTTGCCTACCAAATTAAATATAAAATGTTATAATTAATAAGCCAATATTGTTGTATTAAGTATCATTTTTAACTATAAAAGATTATTAAGAAGCACTCACATATAATTCGAACCAACTAGTAAATTCATGTTTTAATATGTCATCTATCTCCGTATCTGTGATTGTTGGTTGGGAGGTTCGAACATCCTTAATGTAGACCCTTAGAAGAAAATAAAATAATTAAATGATGAATTATAATTTCATAATAAGGGATAAGAATGACATTAAAGTAGCTTTATCTATTAACTTACTCATAAATGGGGAAACATCTTCACAATTCAACAAAATGTATGTATGAGCTGCATTATACTCCTCTAATGTCAAACACCTTATTTTTGCTTTTCCATATGGACGACCTGGATGAGTAAAGATTGCAATGTTCCCTTCTATTTCTTCTCCTTCTACCTATCCTCCATCATCATTCCATGGCACTTTTCGATGCCTTGTGTACACCTCAGGTTCAAAATAAAAGGAGCAAAAGGATGAAGCTTCTTCCACTAAATATGCATTGCATATAGAACATTCAACCTTAGATTTATTCTTGACATTGTTTTTCAAGTGTCGAAGGAAACTATAGAGGTATATAAAAAAAAATAGAAGTTAAAATACTAGAATAGATGATGAACATTAATAAGTTGAATATCATAAAATATTTATACCTATTCAAATGGATACATCCATCTATATTGAACTGGACCTGCAATCTTCACTTCGTAAGGCAAATGAACTGGAAGATGTTCCATGGAGTCAAAAAAACTAGGAGGGAATATCTTCTCTAATTTGCATAGAATGACTGAAATTTCTTCTTCTAATCTAACCATGTCTTCTACATGAATCACGGTTGAAGTAAGATCTTTGAAAAACAAAGTCAATTATGTAATAACTTCCCAAACCTTCTTTGGGAGAAATGCACGAAAAGCAATTGGTAATAGTTGCTGCATGAATAGATGACAATCATGACTTTTCATCCCAAACAATTTATATTTTCTCATGTCAACACATCGACCCATATTAGACACGTATCAATCTAGAAACCTAAGGCTCTTCACCCATTCACATATGACTTTTTTTTGACTCTTTATCCAATGTGTAGCATGCCTTTGGATATAACTTAGTTACTTCATCTTGTTCAAGCTCGGGTCTCCTACACAATAGCTTCATATCAGCTCTAGCTTTGGCATTATCCTTTGTCTTCCCATCTATATTCATTACAGTGTTGAATACATTCTCGAAAACATTTTTCTCAATGTGCATCACATCCAAATTATGACGTATGAGAAGGGAACTTTAATAAGGTAAATCCCAAAAGATGCTTCTCTTCCTCCAACCACAACTCTTACAAATACGAGCATTATGATCATTTGTACCAACTTTAGTAACTTTTTTCAAAGTCAATTTCTCGATTTCCTTAAGGATCTACTGTCCAAACTGTAATGGGGGTGCTGACTTTTCAACCACAGTTCCCTTTTTAAAATGGGTCTTATCACATCGAAATGAGTGATCTGCTGGTAAGAACTTGTGATGATTGTCAAACTAGGACTACTTTCCACCTTTAGGTAAGGTGAATGCATCAATTTCATCATGACAATAAGGACAAGCTAGTCGTCCATGAGTACTCCAGCCAAATAACATTAAATATGCCGGGAAATCGCTTATTGTTCACATCAAAGCAACTCTCATCTGAAAATTTTGCTTATTTGACACATCATATGTCCAAACTCCATCATCCCACAACTGCTTCAATTCTTCGATTAAAGGTTGTAAATACACATCTAACTTGTCCTTAGGGTTATTCGGGCCTGGAACAATCACTATAAGGAACATGTACTCCTTCTTCATACATAACCACAAAGGCAAATTATATAAGGTAACTGTTAATGGCCATGAGGAGTATTATTGTCCTGATTGTCCAAAAGGCTAAAATCTGTTTGTACATAGTTCGAGTCTCACATTTCTACTCTCAGATGCAAAAGATAAATGAGTCTAATTGAAATGCTTCCATGCTTTACTATCTAAACAATGGCGCATAATGCCTTCTTCCTCATCATGGTTGGCATGCCATGTCATGCACTTTGCTGTGGATTTTGAGGCATATAATCTCTAAAGTCTAGGAGTTAGAGGAAAGTAATACATCTTCTTATATGCAACATTTTTCTTTCATTTTGCAGAACCCTATCTAGGTGCCTTAAACCTGGGTTGACCGCAGAACTTGCAATTGAGCATATGAGAATCACTCTTCCAATATATCATGCAACCTTTACTACAATAGTCAATTTTCTCCATTGGAAGTCCCAGACCTTTGACTAACTTCTTAGTGCAATAGAAATTATCAACCATCATGTTATCTACTGGTAAGATCTCTTTGATAAATGATAACATATCATCATAACACCTTTCAGATAAGTGGTGTTCTGCCTTCATGTTCAATAACTGAGCCACAGCAGATAACTTTGAGTGTTTCTCACATCCTGACCACAACTCTTCATTAGCAGCACTGAGCATATCATATAAATTTTGAGCTGATGGATTAGGAGCTTCTTCTGTAGCATCCCAATTAAAGTCTGGACCAGCCGCATCCATAACTAATCTATTAAATGCATTTGAAGAATTTGGCTGACCGACTGATTCACCTATACCAAAATTAAAGTTTATCTGATTAGATGTCCCAACATTTTCTTCTTCACCATGCAATGTCCATACATAGTAATCTGAAACAAATCCATGTCATAAAAGATGTAGCTTCACAACTTCCACATCTTCATAACTACGGTTCTGACACCTAGTCCTTTTGCATGGACACTTAATTTGCATTCCTTGCTTTTATCTAAGTTGGCTACAGACAAACTCAATAAACTGATCTACCCCTTCCACAAAATTAGGATTTAAATACCCATCAATTGTTCTAACATACATCCATTGTCGATTTGGAGTCATCTTGCACTTCTGTAGGTATAGAATATTAAGAACGTGAAATATCAACTTATTATAATCCGCTAGCAAAATGTAATAACCATAAAGTTTTGTAGCTCTAAACATAAATCCTCACACTTAACCTAAATCTTTTATTAATCCTTATATCTCTTTTCTTAAAAAGTAAGAACCTAACCATTCAGAAAACCATTCCTATGCAATCAATTAATGGCACATGATTTTAATCATAAAGCTATTGAAATTTTGACAGCATGTCCCTACAGTTCCCGAAGTGCACTAGTTGAAATATGCACAAATTAAATATTTATGCCTACCTCACTGTGCACCCGAGAACGTATAGGTCATATTGTTTAAATTTCAATGACAACTTTATGATTAAATATGTTACCTAATTGAAAAGGATGAAATTTTCCAAACTGTCCACATTGGACAATTCAGTGACATCTCATTATCACAGTAAGAATGACACTAAACGGTTATCTAAGGTTTACTAAACTATCTAATTTTCATAGATGCTAGAGAAAATTCGATAGCATCTTCCATATATACATATATATGATGTTCCGCATTATAACATTCAATAAAATCTGTAGTATTCTATCGAACATGCCTTATAGCCCATTTTGGGACTCAATATTCACAAGTAACAATAACGTTCAAAGGAATTAAATTAATAAAATTAAAAAGTCATTCATAATAGAAGTGAACAATATATATTCTCATATATATTATTTCATTTTTTAGAATGAGAGATAGACTATTTCATATTATCATATTTGAAATGTTAAATTTATCATAAAACTTGAAATATCAATTTTTTTCTTTTATCTTCTATTTAGGTGAATACATCACTAGAATTTGAAATCATCTATAAAATTGTAAGATAAATAACAATTATTTTCTACTATAAAATTTCAAGTTTGAACTTTGATTTGAACTTCAAAAATATTTTTATAAAAGGGATAAAAAGATTTATCACATTTGAGTCCTTTAAGACACCATGCACCATCTAATTAATTAGCCATTTCAACTCACCTACTTTCCCCTTCTCTTATCCAAAAGATCAATAACCACTCCAATTGATGTGCCACGTTTTGTATTATTTTTATACTACATATCTTTCATACTCTAATTAGTGAATAGTAATTCTCAATGTCACACACTAGAGTCTTAGTGGTAGATTGTTGTTAATAATGCATGCAAATGCTATAGTCACATTCTTGATCTTCTAGGAACCTTCCACTTACATACTAAAGAGAAAACAAAAAAACTGATCAATAAAGATTATACATGTTTAAGGACAATATACCCCTCCCCTTCATAAAGACATGTATTAGTAAATGGAAGTCACCTTTAATCTTTATATATGTTATCAATTGCATTAATTTATTTATGTATCTATATATCACTTTTTTGGTATTAATTGGCTTTTATTGATAAGAATAGGACATATAAATATACTTGTAAATTTGTATAAAGATTTTGTAATTGATGTATATATGTATATATTAGCCAAGTAGAGGGCTTGAAAATCATGTACTGATGATCACAAGGTGACAGATCTAAGAAACTGAAAATCTAATATCTGCTGTATTAAATATATACACACAGTACACACACACATACAGACAAACTAGCTATAGCTTTAAGCAACACTGAATTCATAATTAATTAGCAAGAACCACTGTCAAGACACAGCAAGAAAGAAGTAGCAGTAGAAGAAACCACAAAGCCAGAACCATTGCCAAGACATAGCAAGAACAGAAGCAGCAGCAGAAGAATATCTTCAAGAAATATATATATATATATATATATATATATATATATATATATATATATATATATGTACACACACACACACACACATACACAGAAGAAGTCTCAGCATGGTTTGGATGATGAAGAAGAAGTTATATAAATATATATATATATACACAGAAGAAGTCTTAGTAGGGTTTGGATGATGGAGAAGAAGTTTTAATTTGATGATTTTTTCCTACCAATTATCATGTTCTTGTGACAATTTTATTGCAATGGTGAGATGATGAAGTTTCTTTGTGAGTCCACATACATTTGTATTGTGCAATGGTCAAAAGTTTAAGTGCATTAATGGTTTATGAAAAAGGGAATAATTGCCTTTATAATTACACTGTGCATCTAAAAATAATAGAAGTCAAAGGATGTGAAAATTGCATTGTTGAATCTTTGATCTTTTAGGCATAAGTTTGTTAATTTGATAGAAAATCAAAATCAAGAGTTCATAATGACAACTAAACTTAGTTATTACTTTTAATAATATATTAAAGATTGCACAAATCCTCTCACCAAAAGAAATGGACCATAGTAATAAAATTTATCTCCTTAAAACCTTTGTAGATCATATGAGAAAATGCCAATGTCAATAAAACATAAAAGTATTATTTTGGCACCAAAAAGAAATAAAAAAAAGGCCAGTTAAATTATTAGTTGTCACCCATTTCTCCATTATCTCCCATAAGGTAAACAAGATGTTTCCTTTTGTGTTAATCCAACTCATATCGGATTCGAGGAAAAAGAAAGTGGAGGGTGTGCAATATGCTGATGTGATAATGAGGTGTTTCAAATGCAATGAGGTGTTTGCTACTCCATAATATGTACAATTTTGTAATATTGTCAATGTATAAGATGTGGAAATTTTGATATTTGATTGAGAAAGAAGATAAAATGGATTATAATAAGAAAAGATAGATGTCAAATCAAAATGATTTAAGATTATTTTGTGTTAAATATAAATAAATCTCATTATTATATTTCTATTCAAATGTCAAATGTTATTGACAAACCTTGCAATAATTTAATATAAATAGAAATCAAACTAATTAATTAATTAAAAATTTTTCATATATCTAGATATCAAAGTTGATATATCTCAAGCCATATTACCTCACCCTTCTAGTTATTCACTTTGGGACATAAATCAATCTCATTAATAATAGAAATGGACATCAAACAAAAATAATTAATCTTTCTTCTTATTGAAAGTAAATTCAATTTTGTTATGAGTTGAATTATTTAGTAAATATTGAATTGAATTGATTAATAAATTTTGGATCAAATTTAATTAACAAAAGTAACATTACATTTTTTTTTCACCATCAGTAATTATTAAGAGCCTGAACCTCGTACTCAATCGATTGCCCTTTCATTTTCATGAGCTACTTGATTAGTTACCTGACTTGCTGCCCTCAATTTGTGGTTTGGTATTGTAAGTATTAATGATGACCTATCCATAATCACAATTACAAAACCCATTTTAACCTTATCACAATTATAACAAGCTATATATATATATATATATATATATATATATATATATATATATATATATATTCATCAAGTACTGCTACTGCCTTCAAGTTCTTGTCATTTGATAAAATAATTCATATTTATTTAGAAAAATAAAAATTGGATATATAATTCAGTATTACATACATATATTAAAAAGCTAATGTCTGCTGCATTAAATATATACACACAGTACACACACACACATAGACAAACTAACTATAGCTTTAAGCAACACTGAATTCATAATTAATTAGCAAGAACCACTACCAACACATAGCAAGAAAGAAGCAGCAGCAGAAGAAACCACAAAACTAGAACCATTGCCAAGACACAGTAAGAACAGAAGCAGCAGCAAAAGAAATCACAAAGCTAAGTTGTTACCCCTATTGTGACAATGCCAGCATAACCTCTAATTTAGTATCTATCTCGTGATAATGCATAAAGTGAATCAAACCTTCCCTCTTTAAGAAAATAAGAATATAATTGCCTGAAAGTGAAATATCACAACACAACAATTATGCATCAAAAGAATATGAACTAGAGGTTTTGGATTTTACCTATGAAGAATATCTCTAAGAAATACACACACACACACACACACACACACACACACATAGAAGAAGTCTCAGCAGGGTTTGGATGATGAAGAAGAAGTTATATATATATATATATATATATACACAAAAGAAGTCTTAGTAGGGTTTGGATGATGAAGAAGAAGTTATATATATATATATATATATATATATATATATATATATATATATATATATATATATATATATATATATATATATATATATATATATATATGGCCAAAATTAAAATATATATAAAGTATATGATAGTTTTCTGGAATAGTTAATCATCTATTAAAAAGCTAATGTATGTTGTATTAAATATACACACACACAGACAAACTAGCTATAGTTTTAAGCAACACTGAATTCATAATTAATTAGCAAGAACCACTTCTAAGACATAGCAAGAAAGAAGAAGCAGCAGAAGAAACCACAAAGCCAGAACCACTGCCAAGACACAGCAAGAACAGAAGCAGCAGCAGAAGAAACCACAAAGCTAAGCCGTTACCCTTACTGTGACAATGCCACCAAAACCTCTAATTCTTCTTAGAGAGGTTTTGAGGAGGAATTTTATCTTTCATAAGCCTAAAACCATCAATCTCAACACCAAGCTTTGAGTAATAATGGCAATAACCATTTCTCTAATTCTGACAAGAACAAAATGAAACCTAAACAAGAAAACAAGCAAAGAAATCCTGCTCAATTTGTTGGAACTTATCACATACTTAATCAAATAGCTTTTCCTAGAAAATTTATGGGTAAAGTTAGTGTGGAGGCTAAACCAGCTCTTGATATTGAGGATCCTATACAGTTCCCTATTATTGGAAAGAAATAACACTGTCTACTCTGCATTTGCTATTATATAATTTTAATTAGTTTTGCTATTTTAGGGAAAGCTTTGTTATGTTTTCAAAGAAAAAAAGTTTTGCTATTAAACTAGAAATGGAATAGTGATTCCATGAATTATAAAATGAGTATTTTTCATTTATATTTGCAATTTGTACTGAGCAAATTTGTGGAATTATGATTCCAAAAAATAACTATCTGTACAGCTAAAAATTTTAGCCAAATTGGAAAATAACTGTTCCATATAAAAATATTTATTATATTCTATTGCTATTTTATGATCCAAACAAGTTAATAGAAACAATGCCTTTTCCATCCTAGCTCCATCTCTTCTCTGGCTATCATTCTGTTTATGCATTAGACTCTATTATTTAGTCATTTGTACATGTATTTATAGTAATTTTTTCTTGATTTACAGGTGATTGTCTATAAATTCAGCCTAGCTTTCATACAAGATGATTAGCTTGGCATGTATTTATGCACTGCTGCTATTAAGTTTGTGATATGCATGCAATGAACATTATGCAGAATTCATTTTTTCCTACTATTATGTACTTGTTCGATAATTTTATTCAACAAATGTAGTTGTAATATTTGTATTTTTAGGTAGTCCCATATAAAAATGGGTGATGGATGACTGAAAGCACCCAACACAAGTTTAAGGATACATGGCATGAACAAAGATCGGTTGAAATGGTTATAGGAAAAGGTATATAACTTTTTTTTTATTCTGATTTTGGATTTTTTTTCTTTTCAATAGTCTTTATATTTCTTATCTTTCTTCAGAAGCTTACACATAATTTGTGATCTACATTTGCTTTTGGTTTTAATTATTTCATAAAATCAAATTTAACAACCAACAAAATCAATTAACTAAATCAATAGAAATCAGATAAAAAAACATCTATATTCTCACAAAACCCATAAGGTAATTCAACCAAAATCCCAAAGAAAGCTTACCAATTTATGTTATTAACATGGATTTTCATATAAAATGATAGGAATTAGAAGCAAACAATATGAGGAAAAGAGGTCATACAGGTTCAGCCAACGATGTATAGGAGCTTCACCAACCACCAAAAGCGAGAGAGAGAGATGGGCAAATTGGAGGGGGACCAGCAGTTCACCAAATCCCAGCAACCATACAATGCACCAAAAGCTCTTCTAACCAAACAATCTGAGAAAAGGAAATTCAGTCGGCGATGAAAGGAGGTTCTCAAACCACCAGAAGTGAGAGAGAGAGAGAGACTAGGAATTCGGTGGAGGACAGCAACCACACAACCCACTAATAGCTCCTTTAACCAAAGCCCATTGCCAAAATTTCAAACAAATTAATGAAATTTAAAGAGAAAACTAATTTGGGTTTTTGTTTTTGGAAAATCTGAACTAAAACAAGCTTAAGTGATAAATGGGAAAAGCCAAGGAAAAAAAAAAAGAAATATTTTTTCACTTTGCCGTCCAATTGGGTTACATGCAATAGCTAGGTATCACACACTTAAAATAAAATAAAAAGAATTAAAAAAGAGCGATGGATTTTCGTCGCTATTTTAATGATTTCTGTCAATAAAATAAAATGGGAAATTAATTTTTAAATTTCAGCTTCCAAAATAGCGACAGAAAAATTTGTCACTAATTCTGTCACTGAATTGACTCAAATCTATCGCTAACAAGTGGCGCCAATTTTTCGCGCTCATTTTTAGCGACTAAATTATTTTGTTTCTGATCCGTCGCTAATTTGTCGCTAATCTATTGGTATTCTATCGATGTATTATTTAAATTTAATAATTCTATTATTTTTAAAGGTTGTCCCTGGTTATTGATAATCTGTCGCAAAATAGCGATGGAATATAATCTGTCGCTAAAATTTGTCGCTATTTCGCGATTTTCTTATAGTGTTCAAACAATATAGCTAGGCTAAAAAACAAGATTCCAAGAAAAATATGTGAATATGAAGGACCTTGAGCATTTTATATTGTATTAGATTTCATAGAAATCTCCTTTTAATCCAAAAGGCATATAGAGTGTTAGGAAAAAAATGCTTTTTAGAAATTTTCTAAGACACTTGACAACTTTCCTTAATATCCTTATCCTTTCATTTGAGGATCTGTGGTTAAGAACCATACCTTTTAATGTCTTGCTCTTTTACTTTGTGTCATATGGTTTAAACCATTTTCTTAGCCAATTAGACCAAGACACCTAAACTTTGAAATTTTTGACCTTTGAAAGAATTCAAAAGAGATGTTTGAAACTAATTGGCCATGCATTGGCCTTCTAAAAATTATACATAAATAACAATAATTCTGGAATTTTCAAGTATA